>JAODUH010061707.1:0-17540 GCA_027564835.1 Typhlichthys subterraneus | reverse complement strand
TTTTGATATGGGTGATCGCTACCTCCGTCTTGAGACTTAATTGATCTGAATTAAAAATGCTCCCCTCCGATTTAATGCTACTGCTCTATAGGCAAACTATTATATTTTGATGAATGTAATTATTTCAGGTATTTTATTTTTCTTATACAGTTCTTAACAGTTGAGGGCTGTGGGGGGGCGAGGCTGAGCAAGCTGTCTGACTGCCATGTTTGTTATCCAATGCCGTTTTCCATGCTGTTGTTTTTCTTAATACAGTACGTGTTTAAAGGGCCCCTTTGAAAAAGAGATGCTGCATCTCACGGGGTCTATATATATACACACACACATACAGGACTTACTCTACACTGCAGTAGGCTCAGTACATATTTACTTATTATTGTATTGACATAGTTATTTATCTATTTATTATAAAGGGAGTAAACCTACTGCTCTGAGAAACAGTTGCGTATAAGCTTACGATAAACCTTATGAAGGTATTGCAGGCTCGTGTCTTCTACAAGGAGAGATTTACAAGGGGTTTCTGGGTAATTGACGGCTAGTTAACCCTTTGTGTGTGTGTGTGAGGCTTACCTTTGACCTTGTCACACTCCAGTACTTTGCCAAAGGTCTGAAAGAGCTCCTGGAGGTCTTCAGTGGTGCACATACCACTCAGGTTCCCCACGAACACCTTGGTGGAGTGCAGGGGCCGGCCCCGGGACTCCTCCACGACCAGGTTTCGCCCGCGGAACTCGCGGCCGTTGAGCTCGCGGATGGCGCGGTCAGCCGCGCCCTCGCCCTGCAGGTGCACGAAGGCGAACTGGCGCAGCACACTGCAGCTCACCACCTGGCCGTAGGACTCAAAGATGGCCGACAGCTCCTCCTGCGTGGTGTCCAACGCCAGGTTGCCCACGAAGAGCTTCACCGTGTGGCTCTTATCCATGGCGCTGCAGGGAGAGAGGGAAAGAGGCGGGATGGTCCGTTAGTATGCGGGGTCGGCTGGGGGGGAGAGCGCAAGACAGCAGACGTGTCTTAACAACTTTGGTTTTATTGTAAATAAATAATATAAAACAAATATGGCCGACACATGATGAAGACAAACTAAACGGCCTGATAATACCAATTAACCCAAACCAACCTCAACCTTCAGTCCATTTTTGATTTATTACCGTTATATTACTAAGTCCTTATTCTTCTCATTAAATAAAGGTCCACCATTTAAATCACTTTTTTATTTATTACGCTGGAATTATTAAATCCTAATTCTCATCCTCCAACTTTATTCACTTGCTAATGCTTTATAACCACGTTTCCTTCAGAAGACATTGCAGCATTTTATGAAACTGCAACGGGGACTATTGCTTTATATTGGATGTGACAATATAGGCTAATTCAAATTCCACGAAGAACCAACACATTGCTTGTGGGCTGAAAATATATATAAAAAAATAAGAAAAAATAAGAACGGTTTAGTTTATCCAATCCTACTTCAAATAATTTGAATCAAAGCCACTACTTGATAGGCGTACTAAAACAAGTAATAAAAAAATTCAGTCACACCTTTAATGACTATATGTTCAACCCTTGACTGCAAGTATTAGGCCTACACCACCAGATCCTAATCTGCAGATCAAACTACAACGTGTTCATACAGGTCGGTCAACACCATTTTGCTGACTGGATGATCTGAATGGCTGGCTGTCTTATCAAAAAGAAGGCAGAACATGACACCGAAGAATGTCCTTTCTATTTTATGTAGAGGCTTTAGCCACAGTACAAGGCGTGCGTGGTCCTGCAAAAGCTATTCAAAGAGAATTTTGTTAAAGTACAGTTAGTAATTTCATTAGGACGGCTGAACATAAAGTGATTTTATTTTGTTTTCACTCGGGGGAAGGCTGCTGTTCTGATGACGCAGCACGCATCTGCTGTCCAGAAGCATTTATTTACCAGTGCGAAATGTAGCATTTACACAATTTCAACATTGTATGTAGCCTGTTGTTCATGTTTCCTGTAAATGGCAACGGCGATGCGCAATTCTTGAATCCGCAAATACAATCTAATAAAAACAAACGAGCCGCAAATTTGATCGACTGATTATTATAACACACACACGTCCCGTATAACAGCGCAACGACAATCTTCCAATACCAAATCGCGGCATACAGAACTCGATGTTATCGATACAATGTAACAACGGGACAATCCACACACAAAAAAATCCGCACAGGGTTGAACACACTGCGAATCCGAGCAAATCCGAGCGAATCCAACGGCGCGGCACGCTGAGTCTTTGTCACTCGCACATGCACATCGTAACCATCGGAGTATTACTGTTGGGTATCCATTTAACACATTTGTTATTAGATCAAATAGAATAATAGCGAGGAAAAGTCTAAAAATCGACCATCTTACCTAAGCGGTGCTGGATTTCAAAATGGTAGCGCCTGCTTCCGTTTGTTCGAACGTCTGGCATTCTACTGGCGACGCGGGGTAGGGGAGGGCTCACAGGGGATGTTGGAGCCCCACAAAATGCTATATTATTACTAACAACAATTATCCAAGTGCTGAAATAACGGCTGATACGCTGCGAGAACATAAATGCACACCTCAAAGGTTTAATGTGTAACTAGCATTTTATTGTTAATGATTTGACAAAATATTCAGAACAGAGTTTTCAAACTTGCAGCTAATATCACTGTTTGCAACATGATCGCTGTTTATTCTTTAAACAGCAGTTGACAAAGTCCAACAGCATGTGGAAATTGATGGTCGTCTAGGCTTAAGACAAGGCAAAAGTCAATAATTAAGCACCCTATCAGTCACACTCTTCACTACAGGTCAAGAAGACATATGCTCAATTCAGAACCAGGGTTTGAACTACAATACAATACTCAAACTACATGGGGGGGAGTTCACTCTTTAGTTAAAATAAATATATCACAAATATATCACAACACAACCAAGTACAGCTAGAGTTCACCATACATTGATGGGGTAGAACACAAAGCATATTCAAGCCCACTTTTACGTTGTGTTTCTGAAGGTGGCTACATGGCTACGATAAAGACATTCTATATTAGAGCTCCATTACAGACAGCTGTTGGGGCCCAACCCTTGAGGCGATTTCCTCACGGTTAGCCCCCCCCCACACACACACACACACACACTCCTTAGCTTGAATGTACGCTCCCGACTCCCTAGCCACGCCACCTCAGGGATGCAGTGGGAACAGACAGGGCCATGGGCCTCAGGGGCGGTTTCGATACTGAATCGTGTTTCAGTGCCAATCCCACGCAACAGTGCTTCACAATAGCAGACAGATTGAATTGCAGCCAATGTTAACATTACACTGGATGAATCTTTAAAAAATATATACAGACAGCAGATAATACAAATTGTAGCATAATCATGAAACAACCACGCTCTTTTGTCATCTGTAAACCCCCAGGCTATATAGGAAACAAAGAAGGTGCTAGAAAATTAAGGACACTTTAGTTTATCGTTCTCCATCTTCTCACGTACATTTCCCATAGTGCTTTGCCACCCCTCTGTCAATACACAACACCCCCCCTCCCCCCACCCCGGGGGGGGGGGGGTTCACAGGCTGGCCGCGGGGGTCTGCGTGTCGTCCCGGCGACGCCCCAACCCGGCGACGGGTCTGTCCCTCTCCTCCCAGAGAGTTACGCCGTCACAAGCGCAGATCTGCTTGTCGTTTTGGAAGAGGCCGGCCGACCGAGCAATGATCCCACAGGCCAGGCTGGAGAGAGAGAGAGAGAGAGAGAGAGAGAGAGAGAGAGAGAGAGAGAGAGAGAGAGAGAGAGAGAGAGAGAGAGAGAGAATCATTTTACGATGCTTTTGTGAGGAGGCATGCAGTGTCCACTCAGGGCCTTCCTCTCCATCTCACCGTTTATGTTTTGAAGGTGCACAAAGGTGCATAGGGGGGCCGTAGGGTAGGGTGACCATGTGTCCTTTTTATGTGGCCTGCCGGGATTTTCCAAGTCGCAAGGAATGTCCGGGATTTGGCTTCTGCCTTGCGTGTGCATTTTTGCCCTCTCAAACGGCACTATTGATTTGACTAATCCCGATTACGGCCTGTGAGATGTAGCGACATGCTGTTAAGACCGACATGGTGACACCCAGTCTGCCTGGAGTTAGCAGAAGAATGCGCTGTTGGTTGGTCGTGTAGCAGACACACACTTCACAAGACGGAGATGAGTCTCGTGAGCATTTGTAGCCTACAGATTGTTAGCATACTACTAAATGTGCATGCTAAAAGTGAACGGAAACATTTCAGCGTTTTTCATCTCGGTCGCTGGGATCCCGTGAGAAGCAGAATGCATCACCTGCGCTGGCACGTAGCCTCATTGTCAGAGACTAATGTAAGATGTGATCTAAGCCCAGAGCTAATTGGAGAGTGTCAGGTAAATATGATATAGGATACTATTTGTTATTATACTCACTGCATTTGTTACAAAAGACTTGACCCGTGATCCCAAGACATCGCAGAAGAATTCAAGCGCTCTACGACATAGGTACATCATTCTGTCAACACAGGGCTGGAAGCACTGCTCTAGGCCAGGGGTTCTCAAACTTTTCAGCTCGCGACGCCCAAACAGTGCTAAAGAATTGTGACCCCCGCTATTTCCAGAGGCAGAAGCAGAACAGCCATAATATTATTTGATAGTATTTCAATATAGGCTAGTAGCAGAATACGTCAATGTATAAACTGTACTACTACTAACAATTATGGCTAAAATATGCAATTTGTAATCATTTAAAAATGTTAGTTCATTTCTGAAAATCATCAAGTGACCCCCTCCTCTGTGTCCAGCCAACCCTGTGTGTGTGTGTGTGTGTGTGTGTGTGTGTGTGTGTGTGTGCGCGTGCGTGGGGGGGAGGGTTCCGAACCACTGCTTTAGGCTACTGATCGTTTCTCCTGACGGAATAATTCACGGTGCTGTGAAATAATACAATAATCTTGACTATGTAAGCAAATGTATGCTATGTGTCTTGTTTAAGACTATAGGCTATGTTTCTGTATTAAAAGGTGGAGTCAGTCAATCTGGAGAAGGATTGTTGATTTGAACTTGATCAAAACAAAAACACCTCTCCCTGCAATACCATAGGAGGCTCCCTCTGAAGCTTTGCCCCACACATGGAAATGCATTGCCATGGCAAGAATAGTGTTGTGTGGTGCGGTCTGCACCACTTTGTAGGAAAACCTGATTATTACAGCGCGGACACAGAACGGAGAGACTGAAATAGATATTTGCTGAATTTCACAAAAGCGTATTTGCTTACTTTTAAGTGTACTAACATAGTTTCATGGTTGTGGAAGCATTTGTCAACTATTTCAACCCCACAGCATCAACCTTCCACACACTATGGGTACCCCACCCGCTGCCATCCTGACCTCAGTGTCCTCTGTTTTGAAGACCACAATATGGTCACCCTACAATAGGGGCAGAGAGCCAAAAGAACATTTCAACCACTTTCTTTAAACTTATACGGCATGGGTTATTAGCATACATTTACATGCGATGGGTTATTAGCATACATTTACATGCTATGGGTTATTAGCAGGAATTTACATTGTATTGTATTTACATGCATAGTGCGATTAATTCCTAAACTTACACTCTTAAAGTGTATGTGTAGTCTAAGTGATATGGGATTTATGTTTTCAACAAGATTTAACTCGATGTTAAAAGGAATATCAAGGTGATTCCATAGAATACATATAAATAAACAAACAAATAACGTTAAAAGACAAAATAGACACATGTAAATGGTAAGTTGAATTCATTTATATAGCGCTTTTATTCAAAGTGCTTTACAGTATTTTGCCTCATATGCACACACCGATGGTGATTGCTGCCATGCAAGGTGCGACCAACCACCAGGATCAGTATACTGTATACTGTGTGACCTCCCAGCTATTACAAGGCTCTCTTCTTTAGCTCGCACATGCTCACCGTTCCCCAGAGTTGCCCGTCTGCGTAGAGAGCGGGTGTCCGCCTCGGCCCAGATCGTCCTCCCCAGCGTCCACCACCAGCGACCGGCCCACCACGTCCCACACCTGCACCACACGGCCAAGCGGCAGTTACTAACCCTGCGCTCACACAGGCCGCTAACGAGAGAGACATTCATTTTCAATGAGAGGTGGCGATTTACAGCAACGAGAGACTAGCAACCGTTGCGAGCCAACTAGGCTAGAGGTTTCTTTTATGCAAATATTGACATGGCTATGACTGTCAATGGGGAGTGAGAACCGTAGAACACAAGCTAGACTAAATGCAATTTTGTTTAAGCACTTTTTATAATGAAATGTTTACAAACATTCAAGGCAAATAAAATAATGTTGTTTAAATTGGAAAATATTATGTCAAATTATGTTATATCCATTCATGTCAATCTAATTAATATATACTAATAATATATAATATTACACACTAATATATATATATATATATCATTGAGTAATACATCATTGTAATTTAAAAGGTCCCACATGTCGTACCACCCACCTAATAATCCAGTGCTCTTAGTTAAACACTATCACAACCTTAGCCTATAAAGAACTGACTCATTAAGTGTATTTCCCTGGGGAAATTAAGGTCTCACAGCAGAGAAGGATTAAGACAGAGCCTAACATCAGATAAGATATAAGGACCATTGTCAGAAATATAAATCGAAACATACCAATTTTATTAACTCACTACAAATAAAAGCTTTAAGAGGGGAGCGTAAACTTCCAATCCAAATACTTCCATTAGCAACTTCACATACAAACATGTTTTAGACTACAATGTCGATTCATCCATTCAAACAGTACACATATCCCTTAAAAGGTAAAGTCAGTTATTGCAAGCCAAATGTAAGCTAAAACCCTTTGTTAAATTCAACAAATATCTCCTTGCATTTCGCTAGCTTACCGTTCTCTGTGTATGCTGAGAAAAAGAATCTGATACTTCTCCACAGCCCTGGTTCCATAAATAGGAACATTAACAAAGTGGTGAACACCGCTCACAACAACAAAGCCGTAGCACTACGCTTTGCTTCACAATGCATTTCTATGTGTGAGGCGGCGCAGGAGGGCCGTGGACAATGCTGTTTTGATTTGTGCTCGAAGTTAGCAAGAATGACTGACCCTGCCTTTAAAAGTGTTACCTAGTGCGTGCGTGCGTGTGTGCGTGCGTGTTTTACCTTCAGCTGAGAGTCCTCTAGTCTAAATGAGGCCCTTCCATCTGTCCCAGCTACAATATTCCCCAGATCCCCCACATGCTGTAGACAAACACACAAGACAGTTAGAAACGCCCTGTCAGAAACCACACACCTGCCTGTAACCATAGAAACCAGGGGTCCCCAATTCTGGTCCTGGAGGGCCGCTGTCCTGCAAGTATTAGATGTCTCCCTGCTCCAACACACCTGATTCAAATGAATGGGTCATTACAACGAGCTATTCATTTTAACCAGGTGTGTTGGAGCAGGGAGACATCTATGACATGTTTCAGCTACAGAGACTAGCATGAACCATGTTATACACAGTTACTTAAAGGTAGAGTCAGGGATGCGGGAGAACAAACGTTGATATCTCAATCAACACAAAAACACTTCAATGCCAAAGGCTTCTCCACTCCCCACATTGGATACTCATTGCCAAGGCTATGATAGTGTGGTGCGGTGGGGTCTGCACCACTTTACCCATTTACAGAGCATGGGCTGTGCAGAAACCCTGGACTAGGTTTCAGCGCGCAAGCTAACTGATAGGGAGTAGAGTTTTCGCTGAAAATAATGAATAAAGCCTTATTAGCTTACCATCCCTGACTACACCTTTAAATATGGATGATGACAGTCTGACTGTATGGTAGCTGAGGAGGTTTAACAGCTATCAAGACTCAATTAGATAGTATTTCCCTCTTATGTTGATGTTTTGACAATATAGTACAGATGTTGATGTAGTGTTCATATTTCCTTTTCGCCTCACAGCCCACAATGTAACCTATGTTACAATTCAATGTGTCATCATTGATATAGTCGTTGAGAACTTAGCTGTACCCTTTCAGAGTCCTCTGGTCCACCATGTTTTTTCCCAAAGGGATTGTAGTGTTCTCCACAACTGTGTAAACATATGACAAACACACAGTGTAAAATCAATGATATAAAAGACTCATGCATTCAATTCTACAGCAGAAAATATATCCACCTGAATGTATCAAAAACACGCCAGTGTCCAAATCATAGAACGATATGATCCAAAATCCAAATATTTTTCAATTCAAACATAAGATTGCGTCTCAAACGTCACAGGCAGAGAAGGGACCAGAGCTCTATGGTTCAAGAACTCAATGATACCACTTTGGGGGAACAGGGTTCACCCAAACAAACATACAATTATCTTGTCGTACGGGATGTAATTATGGTCTTCACCAGCTTACATGTGGTATATCTCGTTGCCACGTCTTCACCCTAAACTATTTATTTCATTATTTTATTGCAGTATTTCAGTGTAGTCTGTGTTATTTGCTCCCTCTGTACCATTCAACTAGCTGGAAAAAAAAACATCTTACATTTCCTGGTATAAACTAGAATAAATGTTATTTTACATATTGTTGGCGGTCTCACTACTGGACATGCGGCTCTTCATACGTCTGTCTAACAATTAGACGTTTCTAATATTAGATTTGAAAGACTATATTAGAAATTCATAGTTTAGGTCTGGCGACGTCCCTGCTAGAAGTGAGATGTTAATATTCGATTTACTTTTCAAAATGTTATTATTGTAATTTCAAAACATGCCTCAAGTTTCTTCCTTCTGCCATTGGAGTCGCAGTTTCCCATTTTATCCAATTTGTGAGTATGCATGTGTCAGAATGTGTGTGGAGGACCGCACATTCACCCGTCAAGTTTTTTTTTAATATAGATTACAACCTTTGCGTGCGAAGTGGCGTATGCATGTTTCCAACCTCTTTTTGTGCGTACGCAACGTTTATAAATTAAACCCCTGGTATGTGTCCCAATCTTCTTACAAAGTTTTTTTTAATAATAATCGTACATTTTTTTATGGTTTTGTTATATACTGTATGTCTGTGACTTTGTATGTTGCTTTATCAGCAAGGTCTCTCTTGGAAAAGAGATTTTGAAATCCAATGATTATAAACTGGTAAAGGTAAGTAAAAACATAAAAATACCTGAGACAGTCCCACGTGAGGTCGCCCAGCCTGTGCACGTGGAGACCGTGGGGTCCCGGGGCGAGGCCGTCCACGGTCCCATCGATCAGACACCGCTCCTGGGAGAGCTGGAGGAAGCGCACAACGCCTTGCACTGACCCTGGGCCAGCCAGCATGGCCACCGCCGCACCCAGGTCTGGCAGGGGAAAACGTACATAGAGGCCAGAGGTCAGAGGTCACACACAAATGTCACGCCACAGTACTACCCATGAGGGGAGAAGATTGAAATGAATAGCAATGAATTCCACTGTATTTCAATGGAAGCAAACATAAAACGCTTCTGGTCTCTTAAGTGGGCGTGTCACCAATGGCATTTTGCTGTGGAGGCTGATGTAGGCAGGACCCAGACAGCTACAACTACCATGCATTGTGGCCTAAGACTGATCGTATGTAGGTACTTACTTGGGAATTAACGTTATATAACAGTAAATAACGCCCCCAGAGATAAATATTATTAATAGTGAAATCCATGGACCATCCCATTGACTTGAGTCGTGCTGGTCCCAAAAAACGAATGCGGTAATGCCGTCCGTTGGAACCTCTCTCTGTTAAATAACACTATTCTCTGTGGTTCTTGCGGCCGATTAAACCTTAAGTTGTGGGCGTGCGTGTGTAACAGAGGCCAGCCGATACTGCTGTGCTCTAAGTTACGCTAACCCCACCTTCCAACACTTCAAGGACGCTCTAGCGATAAAGGCTGGTGGCCTTGGGCTTTAGCGCTTCTCGCTGAGGGTCTGCCTCTTATCCCGGGGTGGAAAAGGGTTACGTGTGCACACTGCTTGTCAAGGCTTTTTCAGTAGACGACATTATAACTTCACTTAACTAAACGTGATCCATTTGAACAGAAACAATGATACGGGTACTTGCGCACGCACACTCACTCACACACACACCAACACAGCGGTCTCACCATGGTCTGACCCTCCGATGCCCCTCAGAACGGCCCTGCGCCCGGTGCACTCTATCAGAGCTTGCACCTCCGTGGAGGTCAGGGAAGACTCCACCAAGACCTGCTCCTTGCCCACGTCGATGCTGACAGACCGCACCCCTGCCCACGGAGGAGACAGACCGAGACCGAGACACAAACACACATTCGGTATGATAATACAGAATCGGCTCTATCCGCGGGAAAGAGACAATTATATACATTTCCCAAAACGACACCACTCAGAGCAGTTAAACTAGTAAATTGCACATTAACACACAGAAGAAAAGACTGGCTCTGTGTACCTGCATGGATTTCATGCAGTTATTGTTGTAATGGCTATAAAATACTTGATCTCTCTGTTTCTTTAGAGTTTGTGTGCACACATACTTTTATAGCTAACATGCTAATTTGCTCAGTCTACACAGTGCAGTGTAGTGGTAGCATAGAACTTAGTAGCAGCAGTAGTATTAGTAGCAGTATTTGTAGCAGCAACAGCCGTAGTCCAATAGTTTACCTTCCTTGCCCTCCAGTGAAGCTCGAACCTGATTGGCACAGCGCTCACATGTCATCTGCACAGCAAACTCAAGCTGTGCAACACAATAATGTCTCTATTAGTTTAAAAAACAAGAGTTTTCTCCACCATCTGAACTGGTCATTGTTACGACGATGCGACAGCATCTGTTCGCCGTCATCACAGTATATATCACACATCCTATATCAGTAAATACAACACACTAGACTAACGTCAGACATCATAACCTTTGACCAATCATATTAAATGTGGTAGCATGCATGCAATAAGTGATCGCAATGACAACTATCCATTGGCTAAACTAGTGTATATTTCTATCTAACCTTGGTGGCTCTGCCCGTGTCCATTCCGTAAATGCGCGTCGCAGCCTGTGTGATGAAAACAGAATTTACCAGACTGAACTTCCCAGTTTTCTAGAAACGGAAACAAACTTCTCAATGGACGCCGCCATGTTTGTGAGGTCTAATTCGTGGCACTCTGAACGATGCTGACACCTAGTGTCAGATTCCAACAACTCACACGTGTGTAACAACCTAACAGCAGGTAACTCGCGAATGGGAAAGCACTTCTTGCCCCAGTTATTATAACCATGATTATACCATTAGGACTACTATTATTACTGGTAGTACTTGTAATACAAATCTAGACGGTAAGTGAATTAAAATGTAAATAGTAGCCTACACTTGTTATGGCTACATTCATTAAAATGGGTTGCAAAGTTCAACATTTGGCTTCCATCTGAGTATATAGCACGTTTTACAGTATATAAAGGGTCACCACCTTTCACATTCCAGTTTGATCTTCAGATTACTGTGCTAGGCCTATGCATATAGGGAGAGCTCGTGAGCTGATAGCTGTTTGGCAAACAGTGACAAAAGAAAACAATTGCATTTGTGTGAAAGTCATGTATTTGTGTATCTGTCATATTTGTGCTCAATTGAAATACCAGCTAAATGGAATTCTTTAACGAAAATGTAAAATAAGTGTATTAGGCCAACTCACGTCTCATAACCTCAAAATGCTGGAAGAAAGTGATTGAACAAGAATATTAGAAGAATAAATAAATATTTCCCATGAAGTTTATCTTATAATTTTATAATTTTTTATTTTATTTATTTATGTATTATTCTAGGCTAACTGATACATTGTTTGTGGATGAAGTATTCCTTTAACAAGTCTTTCTGTTGGCTTGTTAGCCTTGACCCCAGCTCTCCAATAAAATGTACAGGTGAGTGCTTGTAGTGTCACTTCGTCACAAAATGTGTAGGATATTTAATTTGATTAACAGTTTGAATTATGATCAAAATATTTTACAAATACACTTTACTTTTTATGAAAAATGTTTTTTAGTAACTGTCCCTTGCAACGGATAAATTAGGACAAAACGTTCAGATCAATTTAGACATTTTTCTAGGAATATTTCTGGTATACCAGGTGCCATAAAATCAAGTGAATATCATATTTTCTTTGTGTGCCACTTTTATTGTCTTTATATTTATTTGTGTTGTGTCACTTATAAAACATTAAAGATGATGCCATAAGTATAGGTAAGCCATAATAGGTAATCAGTAACCATCATTTGGCAAAGGTTTTTCATTTAATAAATGTACTTTATTTGGTGTCCTTTAGACTATTCCATTTGACCTGAACATGTCATCAGAGTGAAGTAGGGGTACTTTATAGGTCCAAAGCTCTAAATTATTTGACTTGGCAACTTCATTTATTTGTGGAAATATAGCAGAGATCCATAACTAATTATGAAAATAACACTTAGGGTAGTCTTCAGAATTGGATGTGGTTTTTTTTAGCAATCTACCAAAAAGTGTCTCCAATTTCCTGACATCGTTATACTGTATAATTACGTCATACCCTAGATTGATATAGTCAGCAAACAGCACTGTTTGCATTATAATGACAGCAATGTCATTAAGGGTAACTTAGATAATATGTTTCACAACATACATGAACTCTCACAGTAATATATCATTGCATCCTAAAAATAATTACTAACAGGCTAAGTACCATCAATGTGCTAAATATCTAAGCTTCTGATCTAAGATAAGGAAAACAATAGAGGATATATGTTTTAATGGGAAATTACACTACAAGTTAAGTTAATTTTGTAAGATGCACTATGCTAAATAAATGAAATAAATTATATACATGCTGTATGGTAACAACATTGTATGTTGAATACAATTTTCCCACTGATGATCCAATATGGGTGTTTGTGTCACATTTATTCGACACAACGCTGTCAATGACACCAACATGCCAGATGGCCTTCGTTCATACACGCACACAAAGAACTGACAGTCATGTGAGAACACAAGTCTTTCTGTGTCCGTTGGCTTGTTAGCCGTAATCTTTGACCCCAGCTCTCCAATAAAATGTACAGGTGTGTGTGTGTGTGTGTGTGTGTGTGTGCGTGCATGTGTGTGTAGTGTCCCACTAACCATGTCATCAATGAGAACAACAACATAAAAATGTACATCCATATACATATAACAAGTTAATATTTGGAGAGTAAAAAAAGAAATATAGCGGTTCCACATTGAAATAGTGTGCCACACACAAACACACACACACAGCTCAATCTTTAACTGAATAAGCATCCTACGCACAAAGATAATCACGCATGAGAGCAGAATGTCGGCTGTGTGTTGTTGTGCAGCAACACACTTGTTGTCTCGCTAAAAACTCTGTTCACACTGTAGTAAATAGTTCATGCAGGACATGGAAAGCATTCAAAATCCTTTCGTCCTTGTGCTGTTCTCCAGCTAAACTCCATTAGGGGTTTTCTGACAGCCAGAGAGAGAGAGAGAGAGAGAGAGAGAGAGAGAGAGAGAGAGAGAGAGAGAGCTCTGCAGGACACCTGAGCCCAGGGGAGTAGGATTTGTATTGGGCGCACACACACAAACACGCGAACGCACACACACGCGCGAGTGCGCACACACGCACACACAGGAGACTGAATGCTTGAAACAGTATCACTACATGAACACACTGTAACTGTCCTGCTTTCACAGAGCAAAGCACAAAGAGACGGAGAAACGCAGGCTTTGTGTGTGTGTGTGTGTCTGTCTATAGAGAAGGTGCTGACAGCCACAGTATAAACAGTGGAGGTCTTCTCTGCAACATACCAGCCATTTGAGCGCCTTTACACATGCCCAGCCTGTCCTTTAATACTGGCCTATAGTCCGCTATCTCTGTGCACCACTATAGGCGTTTTAGGCATCTGACATTTGAGATGAGGTATAGGTGACAGTTCAGTCGGATGATAAGACCCCCCCCCCACACACACACACACACACACACACAATCTCCATTGGTTTCAATTGTGTTTTTTAACTGCAATAGACCCCAGGAGAGACAGATTTTGTTGAAGATGCTGTTGGAAATAGAAAAATAAATATCTAAATAAATAAACACCAGCACATCATGTTATAGAGAAAATAAATGTGGTTTATGTTGACAAAATTATATATCAAGCATATCGAAAATTTAACAGGATGCAGGATATTTCCAAGGCAGACTCTTTGATTGCAGAAAAACCTCTGTACATTCTCTCTAGCCTCGCGATACCACCCTGATCTCGCGAGCTTCAGTTTGACTTTGTCTCAAGAATCAGTTCGAGAGCTTGGAAACCGTTGTGTTCCAGGCCGGTGTTGTGCCAAAAAGTGATTTCCTGACAGAAAGTGATTTTGCGCGCTCCCGCGGACGGCAGCCTCTTACAGCTGCTGTTTTCTTGATCAGTAAATCAAAACGTGCGAATTAATCTGAGTTATTGTCTACGATAATAGCAAAGGTGTGTCTTTGTGACACTTATGCTTCTTGTAAAAAAAACTGTGGCCAAATACATGTTTGCAGTTTTATAATAATTCAGGACGATTTATATAGGCAATGTACATTTTGCTCATTTCACGAGGGTTATATTACATAAGTTATAATTAATGGCTCAACCAGTCTTTTTGTGTATTTACCTATTGCGGGAGCGCGCAAAGTCACTTTCTGTCAGGAAATCACTTTTTGGCACAACACCTGTAAACCAAATGTGTGGCCAATCAGCGTCGTACTGTTAGCTACGGACGTGGTTTAGGTGACGCCAGTCACCTAGCGTTCAGCTGCAGATGGGGTAGGCTATTAAATATAGTTTCATGCTCAAATATTTAATGCAGTGGTCCTCATCCCTGCTCCAACACATCTGACTCAGATGGATTGGTCTTAATAAAATTAATGCTTTCTATCAATCTGTTTAGAAGACTGATAATGACGCAAGCATTTGAATCAGATGTGTTGGAGCAGGAGGCATCTGTAACATGCGGTGCAGTACCGGGGTCCCCAGGACTGGATGACCACTGATTTAAGGGCAGAAATCGCAGTGCGTCTCTACGTCTATTGGAAAGCCATGGTCTCGCAGTGGCCTACCCTCACAAAACCCTCATGGCATCTTTCGGCCCATGTGTAGGCTATACGTGACGTTTCATTATTCAGTTATCCGGAGTGAGATTAGCGCGGTGTATTAGAGCTCTGGGAGCTCGCGATGGAGGTCAGCATATAATGTCGCAACACGGCTCGGCGTCCGCTGACGGCGTCCAGACACTTCAGGTGGCAAGAGTAATGAAGCGTGTCGTCATACCGCGGTAATGATCACCCCACCCCACCACTCACCCATCTCCTCCCGTGGGTGGCCACAAACCATATATGAAATATGGTTCTTTGTCTTTGAGCAGGATTAGGCTACACGTGTGCAATAAAATGCCATCAGTTCAAAAAATTAAGAGGAAAAGGTGTAGGCTAGACGTTTGGAAATAAGATATATAGGTTAAATTAAATTAGAAGGAGATAATGCGTTAGTGTTGTGATATTGTTTTGTACAAATAAATAAAACAGGCCTAGTCATCGTTTGAACAAATCAAATGAATGCCAGAGAGGGTATCCAATAGAAAACAGAAAATTACGCATCATTTACGTAAAAGTTTCTGACCCACAACAGACACCGTGCATTAAAAGTAGACAGTGCGGTTTAGCATCATTGGAGACTCCGAGACCTCATCATCTGTCGCGGGTCTATTGCCCATATACGGCAAAAACCAAACCCCCCTTAATCATTAGTCCTACACAGCCGCGGCTCAGGATAATTATTCAAACGATTATATTAATAGTCCATTGTTTGTCTTGAGCGTCGCTGCGTGGCCTATACGTCCGCACGCTGTGTCCTTGTGTGCTATTGCCGTCCCCAGCAACCCCAATCCCCATCAAACATCCCTATGCAAGTGCAATGTGTGTATGTCCATATGTGTACGTCACCCCCACCCCTGACACACTCACACACACACACACACGCACACACACGCACACACTAACAAAATCGAGCGCGACGACTATTGAAGAAGAGGCCTGGCGATTGAGCGAGCGAGAGAGAGAGAGAGAGAGAGAGAGAGAGGGGGGGGGCTATTTTAGTGAGAGAGAAGCCGCACGGAGCGAGTACCAATGCCAGAAAGAGCGGCGTGCGACGACCTGCTCGTTCACCACCGTGCCGACTGCGACGCCGGGACGGAGAACGAGTCCGAGCAAAAAACGAACCACAGCCGTTACAATAATAATCTTTCGCGCTACAAATAAACAAATTATGGAGAACGAGATGTGAGTTTAGAGGGGGAGGGACTGAAAACAGCAAGCGCCAATTTCTCTCTCTTAGAGCGGGACACGGTGTCTGGAGCCGGTCTACCGGAGGATCGCCGCACCGTCTCTCTAGTCGTGAAATGACGAAGGTGGGTGATGTTTTGTTTCTAAAAATGTAATGTCCCCGTCGCGGTCCAGCATCGAGCCTCATGTAGCTATACAAAACATTGTATTTGGATACGTCGTGGTGAAATTAAATCGGTTATGCTCACGGGGTCTCCATCGTGTCAGTGAGACAGTGACCGGCGTGTACCATTTCGGCTATGTTGTGACACTGCTTGCAGATGTCATTCAGCAATTACATTCTGTGCGTGTGTGTGTGTGTGTGCGTATGTGTTTCATTTGGAGATTATTTTTGAGAAGCCGGTCTGATGTCCCATATTCTGTTGGGAGTGAAGATTGCTTTTTGGCGGTCACACGTTTTTATCCCGGCCGCAAAGCGCAGAGTTTGTTTATCGCGATTGAGCGCTCTGGGGGATTTAAGGATGATTGATTCCTCTTATTCAATCAGATCACTCCAGCAAACACCAGCAATTCTTAAGCACGCAAAGGTTAATTACCTATATACATTATGCCTAGATTGTTGTGAACGAATTAAGTAGAAAAATATTTACAACTGGATGTTAAATATTTACAATACAGCTGTTTTTTCTTCCCCCACACAATCGAATTTTTATTTATTTATTTACTTTGTATTTGCTTGA
This sequence comes from Typhlichthys subterraneus, assembly GCA_027564835.1. Lineage (NCBI taxonomy): Eukaryota > Metazoa > Chordata > Actinopteri > Percopsiformes > Amblyopsidae > Typhlichthys > Typhlichthys subterraneus. Next base: position 485 of record JAODUH010061707.1, on the reverse strand, counting down.
TTTGAGTTATTAACCTATACATTCCGCGGTGAAAGAATTCCGAATGAATGTGTTTGACCCATCAAGGTTTTTTTTAGGCGACCCGCCTCAAACCATACGGCCTCGCATTAGAAAGAGACCAAGATCTAAACTTAAGTCTCTCACAGATTTTTCTCCGTTCTGTCTTTTGCCAAGTGTCTCTGACGAGTGCCTAATAGAGTAGGTATATGGAGGACCGCCATAATAAAAAATAAATAAATAAATAAAAGTTTAAATAATTAAATAAATAAAAAATAATTGAAAAAATTATAATTTTTTTGTATTAAAAAAGTCTATTTCAGCTATTTTTACATGTATTTACGGCAACACCTGCTGCTGGAGGACAAGAGTAGAAACGATATGTGCTTTCACATCAGAGTCGCCAAACGTCACCAGAAAAAGTCGCTAGATTTGTCGCTAGTCGCTTTTTTGAAAAAGAGTCGCTAGGGGGGTCTGAAAAGTCGCTA
>JAODUH010061696.1:0-17541 GCA_027564835.1 Typhlichthys subterraneus | reverse complement strand
GTAAAGAGTCAGTCAGGCAATTTTTTTCTCTAGGCAACATTAAATTAAATTAATAAAAATTATTATTACAAAGAGTACAGTACCGAAAAAAGTATCGTTTAGGTACCGGTACCGAATTTGAGGTACCGTACCGGCACCGGTATCGATTCAAATGTGAACGGTACCCAACTACATGGCCACAGCCATTTGGTCACACTGGGTCACAGCGTCTCCCAAAGGCTTCCCATATGCATTCCAGTCTTTAAATATTCGCCATATTAAACGGCACAAATCAGCCACTGGGTGAATAATTGAGACGCCTGTGTTGACGTGCGGTCAGATGTGTGTGTGTGGGTGTGTGTGTATGTGTTGCTTGCAATGTAGCCACCAGTCCCAGTGGAATCGCCATGGAGGAAATTTGCTGTTGTGCTATTAAATCGCTTTCAGTAGAGTCACCCTGACCTGTCTGCATGGCAGCGATTAACCAGGGACTGAGCCTGCATGGAGATGGGCCTCTTTGACTACGCATATGAGTAAATGTATCCATGTGTATTAACACTGTGTGTGTGTGTGCGTCGATTTCTACAGGTGTGGGCGCTCATGCGCACGTGTGTGTCTGTGTATAAAGAGCTGTTCTTATTCTGTTTCCTAATCAGGGTAATGCTGACGATCATGTTCGTTTGCAAGTGTGTGTGTGTTGTGTGTGTGTGTGTGTGTGAGAAAGAGTTTGGCTATGCTAATGCCTGATTGGTGATGGAAGCATAAAACTATTATGTTGATGATGTTTAATGATGAATGTTCTACAATGATGATGATGATGATTGCAAGCATTGTCTTGCTCTTCCATCCACCAGTCACAGATGCAACGCCTCTGGTTGGAGCAAATGCACCATACCATCTTAAAAAGTCAAATTACTGTGGTGTAATCCCTGTAGCGAGCCACGCTAATGCAGAACATTAGCTGTTTCGGTTGATCCAGGGCTTCTTCATGAGTGAGTCGTTTGGATCGGGGGGGGGGGGTTCCTGCTACACGTATGGGCAGTGAGTCCCTACATCGTCTGGTAACAGCCTCTACGCCACGCGGCAGAGCATGGCTTAGCGCTGTGGATCCTTAAAGCCAGGCGATGGCAGGCTTCATCCCTCTGAGGCCTTTAATCAGTGAGCCGCTCCCCAAGAAGAGAACTTCACAGAGGCTCTGTCCACAGGTGGAGTGGATGTGTGTAATCTGGATGTATGAGGCGACGCGTGTGCCCCCGGAGAGGCAGATGGGAGGGGGACATTATAGCATGCAGACTCAGAGAGGCTGATATCGTCCCTGCTGCAGCCTCAAGGTGTGTGATTACATTAGACCTGGGCCGAGGACAGCTTCAAATAACCTCTTCATTGCAATAAATGTGAAATTATTTAACACAGATATAGAAACCCTGTAAATATAGTTGTTTTAAATAGATATTTGAGGTTTTTGCATCTGAACTCTTCTTATGCATTCTACTTTAGTTTAGTTAGGGTCAGTATGGGAAATTCACTTATTTTCCCACCAGCCACAGTGTCTGTTGGATGCCTAATTTTACCAACCACTTTATTAGCCTGTTTTCTGCTATTAAAAGTGCACAAATTAGAATTGCGTCAATACATTTAATTTTATTAATACATTTGTCTACTACAATACATAATATGTATGTTGTCTTGTCGTTTCTGTATATTTCTGAACAGCTGTTTGCATTTATAAGCTTAGGCATTTAAGCCTGAATGGGAATGACATCAGCAAGTGTTCATCGCCATTCATGCCTAAATGCCTAAGCTTATTACACAAGCAGTGACACCAATACAGAAAGACAAAACATACATTTGGCTTCTACCGGTAGTTGCGGTAGACTCTGTAGTCATTTTGACAGGCAGGGTCGTAAAAATTACTTCATAATCTATTTTTAACAGTCATTCATTTTTTTTATGGTAATATGAAGAAGGCTTAATTATTAACGGTTTCTTACTGTAGTTTCGCATTATATTACACTTTAGTAACAAAGCAGAATCCGTTAAGCAAAACATAATCATATTGATTTAAAACCTATCATATGTATCTTACTCTTTTCAGTGAGTTTAACAAAAGCATGCCGCTACTAGGGGTGTCACAATATCAAATTGTCACTAAAATAGTATCGTGGCCATAATAATTACAGATAAAGATATTATTGCGATATCATGATGTATATAAATAATGCTAGCAGTTTGTTGTGTGAGGTATCCAAGCGTTTTATGTTTTATCTGTAGTAGCACCAGATGCCCAAAAAAGGTGTATATTCCTTGATGGGATTTCAGCTTTGTAGTAGTAGGGCTACAATGTGACGCAATGTTTATGTTTTCCACGGAAAGGGTTAGAGACTAAAAATGCAAGGTAAAGTTAACCATATTAGTTGCTTTTCATAACAATCGCGTTGGGATTGGAATGTTGAGACTTAAAATTGTGTTGATGGTGTTAGGCTAACATCTGGCAATGGGGCTACACATGTGCTTGCTAGCGAAGTAGCTCTTCGCTAGCAAGCACATAAACGAAGTAGCTCTCTAGTTTCTTCAATACACCAACACGTCACAGCGGAGCTAACTTTGTCTTTTAGAAATGGAAGAAACAAAAACCACCGCAGCGTTTTAATCAAAAGCCAGACCTACGCCGATGGGCAGCGCACCCCTCCCATTCATAACTCACCGATTGTGCACACCTCCGTCGACGCCCAGCTGTTTCCCCAGCGCATGAACGAAGGCTTGTTTGCTCATTTCCTGCATTCGCACCTACAAAAAACTTGCGCTGTATTTAAAGTTGCGGGTCCGTCAGGCTTAACTAGAAGCCTACATTTCTTTTACATTCCACCCGCCACTGTGGCTGGTATACAAGGCAAAATTACCCGCCACTCTGAAAAAGTACCCGCATTTGGCTGGTGACGGGTGCTAATTTCCCACCCTGGTTAGGGTGGTCCTTCTGTTGTTAGTCCTCATTTATCACTCCTGCTGCGTCTCACCCATTGTTCCATGGTACCTTCCACTGGCAACTGGCTCCACACAACTGGCTCCACCCACCTCGCTGTCAATCACTCTCTCAGCCGGCTGCTCAATGGTTTCCTTACCAATCCCAAACAGGACCTGACTCATCCATTCACATCATGATGTTACATTATTTGATCCTTTTATAATTATTTATCTGAATTGTTTGTCTTAGTTTTGTCCTGGTTGACAGGACAATGTCAAACAGATTGGAGGAAGAGATTATGAAGGCAGCAGATTTAGGACGTGCCTAATTTTCATTATATCCGTTGCTTCGGGGGCACCACAGACTAGTATTTCTGCCGTAGCTTGCAACTTCGACATGGCCCCCACCCGCGGGTCTTTAAGAAGTTGTGCTGAGTGATGAAAAGCTTCTTGCGTCTGGTGTATTGATGCCGCACAGTGTGCAGAATAAAAGGGAGCGGATTAGAGATATAAAGAGCTCCGCTGGGCGCACACAGCCACATTCTCACTAAGGTGGCTAAGGAGTTTAATTTCTCCAGCGTGCGCACACCTTGTCGCCGCTCTGTTAACGGCCACGGTGCCACAGTTGTGGTGGGCCCACCGGAGTGTGTGCTCAGCACCAGCTTCCCCGTTAGCTTGGGGGATACAGTGTGTTGGAATCAGCTGTTGTCGGCAGAATACATAGACTTCAGCGTCTCTTCTGAAGTCTACGCATTTCCTTATGATCCATGCACTGACTGTTTTGTTAGTGTTGTTACTGTGGTGTGGGCGGCTGCATCATGATTTGTTCAGTTATTATGGTAAGAATATGCAGAATCTTATTTCTATAGCAGAGGTAAATGTTTCCATGTGATATATAAGGACCTTGCCTTTCTTTTCGGTTTTTAGTTGACAACTACTGCTAGCTCGCAGGTTGCTGTTGAGTTAGAGCTCAACAGTAAATCTTTGTGCCCTAGGAAAAGCAACCATTGGATGAGAATCAAATATTATTGGATTTGAGTGGAGGTGATGTGTTTTTTTTTTTTTTTTGCCTCCGCAACTGAGTATTTTAAGAGCGATACCTCATAAACTTGCACTGACCTCCCTGAAGCACAGAGATGGTGTAGGACACACTAAAGGTGAAGATTGTATTTTATCTGCCAAAATAAATACCTCCGCCTTTATTGGCCAAGCGGGGGTAGTTAGCTGTGTTCAGCACTGTAAGACTGAGGGGGTTGAAAATAAATAGAGCGGATAGAGTTCCAACTTCTGTGCTCTCCAAAATACAGATATTATCATTTTTTAATGGATATGTTAAGGGCCATTTTAACTGTTGGCACAAAGTTTATTTTTTTTGTGCTCACAATGTTTTAAGAAATATCCCCACTTTCTATTATAAATTACTGTTCTTGGCAATGGGACTTCAATTACAAATGAATGGTGTAAATGTTCCCCTTTGAAGATATATAGTCGTAGACTTTACAAACAGCTATTTTAGAGGAATAGCCTGCAGTATAGTTTATGGTGTGAACTAACTGGGAAAATAACATCAATCAACTTTATATAAAGGACTGCTAACATAGCCTGTTAGCCTAGCCCTAGCAGCAGCTTTGCAGACATGCCGCAACCATAAGTGTGACGGGGAACACTGCATAAGACACCAAAACCCACTTACGATTTAGACAAGAAACTAGTTAGACTTCATGTATCCCGTATGTGTGCTTGCGTATGACCTATCGCTGCTTCACCTATGCTAATTTCTGTGAATTGATGCATTTTGCTATTTCATCAGCCCCCTCATTGGCTCTGTGCTCATAGTGTGGCCCACCTCTAACCAACACAATGTCTCGACAGTGTATACTTGATGGAATCATAGTGAGTCACCCAGTCCTCCAATACCATAGTTCATCTTCTTTTCCCCTCTGTCGTTTCTCTATCCTCCTCTCCCATCTCTGTCACTCTCTCCTCCCCCTCCTGTCTTTCTCCTCAGTCAGTTTCATCGCTGCCCTCCTATATGGTCTCCCCCAACTACTCTCAATCTCTCTATCTCTGAGCCGCCTTCAGTTCTTGTCCACTGCCCACCTCAGTGTGGGCAGCATCTCATTCTGAGAGTCCGCTCTAACAGTGCGGTGCAATAAACACATATTTACCTTGCTATCACGGTACAGTAGTACAGTAGTAACTCTCTCTCTCTCTCTCTCTCTCTCTCTCTCTCTCTCTCTCTCTCTCTCTCTCTCTGACTTTTTCAGACAGGTGTATTTGCCTGTTCTGTCTGCATATGGGGCAGACAAGCTGAGACAGACAGACAGACAGACACGTTGTTGTGACAGTGACCGGAGGTGGTTGACATTTTCCACAGAACACAAGTTTAAAGGAAATGTCTCATTATACTGAATCTAGCGATAACCAGTTTCACCTGGGGGCTATGGCCCTCTAGGCGCGAGTGCTCACACACACACACACACACGCGCACACACACACACACACGCACACGCACACGCATACTCCCCCACACACCCTGAAGTGAGAGTCCCACTAACATGGTCTAAATCCCTAAACCTCCTGTCTTTTTTGTTTCGTCCTGTGCTGCCCATTTGGTCCGCTCCGCTCCGTCCTGCCCTCAAAATGGATTCTATTTTCTGCCTAATTGGGCAAATGTGCCCCAAAGTGGTCTGTAAAGAGGCGATATAAGGACGTTCCATTGTCTCTGTTTTTCCTGGCTTTGTGTGTGTGTCTCTTTCTGTCATATTTGTAGTATTTTTCACCCATGGAGTGTGGGCTTTACCTACCATCTGACTGCTCCACTTCATTTACTTGGGCCACATGGTGCACTATTCTGGTCGCCAGGCTGCCATTTTGTGCCGTTTGTGTTGGTTGTGAAGAGAGCAAGAGGGCTTTACGCACGGGGCTTCCCGTTGAGCTGAAAATGGGCGAGCGCAGCTTTCACCACAGCTTGGATCCTACAATTATCCGTCTGTCATGTAGCAGAACAACAGAGCGGGGTGTATCTCGTACAGGTAAAGCAGGGAGGAGACAGCATTATCTCCAGCTCACAATGACTTCCTCTGAATGCCCTCAGGCTAAATCAGGCAGATATCAAGCCTGAATTATCCTCACATATACACTTTTTCTATTCACTCTTGTGCTAAGTTACCTCACCGTTGAGCTTTTGGAATTCACCGTCCTTGAGTTCATTCGCTAACGTTGCCTATGTAAAAGCAGCATCTTCACTAGGGGCTCTGTTCACAGCTGCTCTTATTCATCTTAAAATGAAGCCGTCACATCTCACCACCACAAGTATGACCAGTGATAGACATCTTATCTGCCCATCCTATGGAATATTATTGACATGAGATGCCTTGAAAAAAGTTAAAGTTAAATTAAAATACTATAAAATGTTTAATTTGACCTTATTAGTCAAGTTAGACAATATGTGCTTTGATTCTGAAGAAGGCACAATGCCATAAAGTATCGGTATTTCGATCTCGTCTAAGTCTACTGTATAAAGCTTCCAGACAGTCCTCGCTAGTTTTCTGTCTACCACAAATTTTATATTTCTTGTTTATGTTTAAAGTAATTGTTTCATATGCCTTTAAAGCAATACTCATATTAAATAACATCAGGTTATTAGTGAGGTTATCATGAGTCATCTTAAAACCTTTGGTTTTTAAAAAGAACATTATTTTCCAAACTTAAATATTAATGCTAATGCTTCTCAGCCTTTCTTTGATGTGAACAGTTTGGGTATTCAGTTAATTCCATTTCTCTAGGAATAGTTATGGGTTAAATAGTGTACTTAAAGACACACACACACAAATATATATATAATGTTTTTATTGGACTATTTGGAAAACAAACTGTTTTAGACACAATATTAACACTCTCCTGGCAACAAGGCACCGTGATAACCCGTTGTTATTAGGTGATGCATTTATTACCATAGACAAAGGATCTTAAAAGGCTGCTGCAGTTTGGATATCACCCAGATATCTCAGAGATAATTAAAGACTTAATTTGTGATTAGTGTCAGGATGGAAGCTGGTGTCCATGTGTTGATGTGTTTTGCTATTAATAATTAAAGTGATGAGAGTGTCTAAAGTGGATTATGCTAGCACCGCTAATCCCTCCGTATGTGAGGCGTCATTTGTGATCTAAGATGGGTAGCAGGCACTTTGTACGAGTCAAATGTTTTCCATTTTTATTATTTTTGATGAGAATATAATGTAATTAAGATAAGAAGCAGATTGATATTACAAAAGCAAGATCAATCATTTATTTTGTTCTTTAGATAATTAACGTTTGAATCAATTTGATCCGAGGAGTGCAATATTATGAGCTGACTAATCCTGTACATTGCTATGTTGGGTTATAAGGAAGCCCTATTTTTGTCACATAAAGCAAATCATTGTGATACTTTAAAATAAAGGCCTCCTTTCACCTGCTTCTCTCTACGGTGTGTGTCTGACACTTTGCTCTCTCTGCGTTTAGTATGTAAATGAAACCACATTTGCTGTCTACCTGTCTCCTGATACGCCCACTCACACATCTTCAACGTGGTGCCTTTGCCAGCTTGCTGGGGTGGGGGGGGTGGGGGACTTGGTCAAAAGTTTGACATGCTTCTTTGATGCTGTATATAAGGTGCCGAGTTGACAAGTCTTCAGTCCATTAGGCCCCTTGTCTGCTCCTATCTTGCCGAATGCCACTGTCTTTCTAGGGGCTCTAGATCTGCTCACTGTTGTTTGCAGCCGGTCAGGTTCTGCCAGCAGTATGGTTGAAGCTTGGTGTTACAATACACATGAAGAAAGGGTTAACGGAAACATGCATACATGTGTGCAGATAGTGGCTAGTCTGTTTAACAACACCATAGCATTTACATTTCCTTCTCCCTTTGAAACAGTGTTTATTATATCTTTGATCTTAGTAGGAGTGGGATTATAGGTTAAAGATGTTTTCTTACAATCCAGAAATGATGTCGCATCTGGAGCCAAATTGGCCTGGCATATTTACTGTTAACAAGGAATTTGTGCTTTAAAAAAAATGTTTATTAAAAATGTACAATTTCTAAATGACAATATCATATTCCGAGTATGGAATTTTAAATATTTACCGATACCAAGCACCAATCTGGGACAAATGTGTTTGCTTGAATTTCATGCTAAAATACATTGCAGATAGTGAACCACAGACTACTTTGTCTACCATCCTAAATTACTGTATTATAAAAAAACAGTAGAGATTTTACTTTATGTTCCTGGAAAACAGCATTATCATTGGCTATCAGTTGAAAAGCAAATGTGTTTCTATATATTTTACAAGTCACATTTTGGGAATGGGGCAAACACCCGCAAACGTCTGCTGCTGAGTGGAGTGCTCTGCCATTTTGCATAAGAAGCATTGAACCTTGCCTCTCTTCTCTCCACTCTCAGCTGCCTCCTGTACATTACAGTATGAACACAGCGTTAGACTAAAGTTGCATCATGGCATCGAATCACATGCTGGACTCCCTTTAGCCAATACCTCATGCCACAATATCCAATGCCCAGTATCGGATCATAGCATCTTTATCATATTTCTTATCACACAGTTTTATTTTCTGTTTTTGCTTTTACTTTGTTTTATTATCGGCTCTTTGAAGGACAGGCATTCTGGTGGCCTTCTTATTTTCTCTTAGATAATGCGTAATGAGCAAAAATGAACGTCGTGTGAATGTGAGTTTTTTTCTTGTACTGGGAGAAAACAGTGAAAGGAGTGAAAGCTTTGATGGAACTTTAGTTGGGAAAGTTGTGCCTCTGGCTTTAGCTGTTTTTCAAACTTTATGTGAAAGTGTTTTTCTTTCCAATGCTGTTTTGTGTTTAATGGTGTGTTTTTCTTTATTATTTTGTCTGTGTACAGTATGTATTTCCGAGCGTGTGTGAATGTGTTTATTTACTTTCTCTTTATATCCCTCTCCTCTGTTTTGAATGAGGGACCATTAATCTTCTTTCTTAGCTCTTCCTCACCTCCTCTACACAATATCCCTGTGCCTTTAGTGTGTCTGGACAAAGCAGCAGATGATGCACTCTATTTGTGAGAGCTGTTCGCTGAAAACAAGCTCACGTTTGTCTAATTCACTGTGGCTGAGACTCTACTAGAGGTTCTATAGCGGGGCTGTAGTGCTCCTTTACTGTTAATTGTTCTGTTTTGTTGACCGTCTTGGCGATAATGATCATTAGCATGACAACGGCGATTGGCTAACGCTAATATGCTACCAGCAATGTGACGCGCGTGTCCTCTCCGGTTTCCATAGGTGTACATCCGTATCCTAGACAACGAGTGGAATGTGTACAGGAGGTACACTGAGTTCCGGGAGCTTCACAATCACCTGAGGAGTCAGTTCCCTCAGGTTGACACCTTTAACTTCCCCCCGAAGAAAGCCATCGGAAACAAGGTGAGCTGTCTGTCTGTCTGTCCAGCAGTCTGCCTGTGTAGATGTTCACCTAATTTCTCCCTGCCCCTCTGACTTCTGTCCTTCTTGTTCGGTGTGTCTCCTACAGGACCGGCTGGTTTTCCCGCTCTTTTGTGTCACTCAGCTTTTCTCGATCTATTTATACCTGCTGTACCCCCTCCTCTTTCTCTCTGTCCAGACGTGTTTTTAACTCCTCCTCGCCTTCTCCTTTCCTCTCCCCTCCTTTCCCACCACCACCCCCTCCTCCTCCGCCTCCTTGAGGAGGTATAATGTGGTCCTGACCTGGATTCTCTGCCTAGTTTGAATTAGATGTTGTGGAGGCAAGGAGCTGCTGTATGCCTGCCCACCTTCAAAGCTGCTGGAACCACAGCTAACACAGAGACACCCAGGGCATTGTGTGTGTGTGCGCGCGCTGGTGTGTGCGTGCATGTGTGCTCGTGTGTGAGAAAACCCAGGCATTTCTCTCACGCATGGCAGTGAGCCTATGAAGGTGTACCTCAGTGTACAACCAACCCCAATTCACCACACACACACACGCTGACCTGTGGCACTTTCGCAATCCATACATCATTATGTGCACCTACACACACACGCACACACACACACATGCACACACACGCAAACACACACACACATACGGGGTTGCACGTGCGCCCTTAGTGGTCTGCAGCTACTGCCTTCACTGTGTGTTGGGACACATTCCTCCAGTAGGCTTCATTCACATGTGGTGCCACAGTCCTGTCCAGGTGGCTGAGGTCTGTACAGCTGCCTGCTTCTCCTCCGTCCAACATATGGACTGTATAGGAGAACATATCCAACCTACTGCATATCAGGCCTCGACGAAGCATTGTTCTGTGAGTGGGCGTCATGCTTTGGCTCATCAGCGTAGGCCACATACAGCATGCATTTAATTACATTTACATTTCATATAAAATTAATCGTTTGTCATAGGCTAATATCGATATTGGTTGTCTTGCTTTTAATTTGGGTTGGGTATCTGCAGGTGTGACATGGAACTGTGTGCGTGTGTGTTGGAGCGAGTGAGGTTTAGACAGACAGTGGCATGGTATTATGGAAGGCTTTGTGAAGACCCTGAGGTGTATATGGATTATGTCATATAATTCAGTGATTTACTTCACCTATGGATTGTTAATCCTGTCATTGCCCACTCTTTTTTTGACTCTCAGAGCTGCTTTGGTGTGTGTGTGCGTGTGTGTGTGTATAAGTGAATTTTGTGTTTTAGTGTATGTGAGTGTAGTGCTGGTCATCGACCTGTTTCCCTCCTCTGTTGAAGCGCAGAGCGGTGCACTGTGTTTGAGCCCCAAAGCACTTTGGTCCTCTCAGAGAAAGGTATTTTAAGTGGACTGATACCAGGAAGGTGTCACGCTGTTTCTCTTTTTTCTTTTCTCTCTGTCTCTCTCTCGCTGTCTCTTACTGTCTCTCTCTCTGTCTCTCTCTCTCTTCATGGAACAGTTAATCTTTTTTCCCTCTGTTCTCTCTGTCCTTCGTTCTCTCTGCATTTCTGTGCTGTCGTCCGTTACAGAGCGTCACTTTACAGACAGAGCGTTTTGCTATCGAACAGTTGAGTCTTTAATATGAACACACACACATATAAATACAGCCTTCCTTTATGGTCTGGCTAATGAGTGAATTATTTGTATTCACAATATGTTTGTGTGGGAGGGATGTCTTCTGAGTCCTTTGAACTGCATGGGACTCTGGGGAGGTGTACCACACACACAGACGTCCTCAGCTGTGTGTTACAGCTAATTTCACAGCAAGGACCTCTTTCATCACTCTCATTATGCTGTTTAATATGTGCACACACACACACACACACACACTCTGTCTCTCCTGCACCGTAAATAAATTGCACTGAGACCTAACCGTGTCAACTCTGTCAGTTAGCCTCACTGAAAATGTACAGTATGGACCACCACATATTTATAGTATACACTTTCACGTTGTTTGCTAATGCTGCATTTGCACTGGCTAATATTATATTATTATATAATGTAAATCATACGGAAATCATAACAGTAATGACATATGTATTTAGCTACCTTCAGACTTAATGTCAATAAAGACAATAAATAACAAATGTGTTTCTCTTAAAAGCATGGAGAATTGATTAGAGAATACAGTGAAAACCTTTGGAAATAAGCATATAAATCCAAGCAAATCTCTTTGTTGTATTTTCACTGCTTGAAGAACAAGGACATTCCGTTAGGGAAATCCTCGTCTAGCACGAGTTACATGGTAGTGTATGTTGATGTTCAAGGCATATAGAAAGAATTAATAACTACACCAACATTGTCAAAGGGAGACAGTCTGTGCATGTACGGTGCTATAAAGATCACTAATTCAAAGCAAAGCACTCGGGCTTATGTGATTGTATCCGTTGTTGCTGTCTGCGTCAGGCAACGGCGTATTACCTGCAACATAGCTTTGGCTCAGAAGCATAATTTGGCCTTACAACTGCTCTATCTAAATACACTATTGAAATGAGGAACCTTAACGCTCCCCACCGCTGTCAGAAGGTACATGCAACAATTGACAGAAGAGTTTGTTTACAGAAAACATACAAACTTCATCCAGCTGGTTGGCATTTAGGACCGGATTAGACCCGGGGGTCCTCAACAGAGTGGGCCACATTAGGCTGATTGAGCTGCCAGTGGGCTGACTGTGGCCGCGTTGGGCTGGTCAGTGACTCGTCTTCATCAATGCACCACTTCAGCCCATTCATCCATCTGCCTCACTCCAGCGTCGCTAATTAGCTAACGAGACGCGTGCCTCTAGGTGTCTCCGAGTCCTTCAGGCGAGAGTGTCCAGCTGGGTATCCTAGCAACACCGACGGCGGCACATGCACACAGATGCGTGCCCGAGCACCCTCCCCCTTTGTCTAGTGACAGCTCCTAACCGGCCTATTTGTCAGGGGCCTGGCCAGGCAAACAGGCTAAATGTTGGCGTGACGCGCCTGCCAAATCCTTCCTCGTGTGTGTGTGGCAGAGGAGGGGCCCAATGATGACATCAAAGCCCCTCTGTTGTCACACCCCAGGGTCCAGCTGTCACATTGCTCACTGACCGCCCAACATCAGCTTGTTATTACAACTGAAGGCTTTTCTCCATTCTGGGCTTTCTTTCTGCTGCTCAGTAGCAACCTCAGTCACTCACAACCTCAGTGTCCCACCCCCCCCACCCAAAACTTCCAACAGTCTGCATTCACTTCCTCAAGAGATCATCAACAGGCCTTCATCATTATACATGAGCCTCCTATCATGTTGATTACAGTGGCATTATGCAAGACTCCCTGGGGTGAATATTTTGGATGAGTGGCACTCAAGAGAACAAGCACACCATTTGCCCTTGGTGAAGACTCTGGCTCCACCTCTACCTAACGAGCTAGGGAAGGCTGCCCTGATTAATTAATTAGGAACCAGTGAATAATGAACAAGGCTCGGTGTGTTGTGTTCAGATGTTATGATATGCATGTTTACCACTTTTACACAGTGACAAGGAGACCTGTTTAGGCCCTGTATCAACATCTGTGAGTTTCCTGTGATGTTTTATGCTCAGGCCTGGCCCCACACAGTGTGTGTTTGTGCATTCAATCAGAACATAATGAGAACAGTCCATTTGAGTCTCTGGCTGTGTGGTCCGATGTGGACTGCCGTTCCTTAGTTGTGCAATCTCATTGAACTTTCTGATCAGTGCATTGTACATTCACAATAGTGGACTGTGGAATATGGTTGCAGGGAAAACCTGTATCTCTAGTGGACCAGTCTACAAGAGGGAACTGACTCAAGTTTGATTTAAGGTGCGTACACATGATAAGCAGCAAAACAGAGATGCGCCATTGCTTTCCTATGGGGAGAGTCGTGACGCCCAACTGAAATACTGCGCATATCCTGAAATTGCCACCTTGCGCTGCGCTCAAAGTTAAAATCATTTCAGTTTTCACCTACTTACCACTGACCTTTCAAAGCGCAACCAGTGAGTATGTGACTGACAGAAGCGTCAGTGAAACTACGATCGAATCCTCTGTAATCCTCAGTTTTTCTGGTTTGAGGAGTTAGTTTACCCTCTGATTAGGGTTCATACTCTCATATGGTTACTGTCAGATGTTAGTGGAGACGACCTGATTGTTCAGACAGTGAAAATAAAAACAATATTTTTACTACTTAAATTTATGTGACTGCACAAATGGTTCACAAACATAATACTGGGTTAACTAAGAGATCCGCTGAAGATAATTATTTTATGCTTATAACGTTAGAAAAATATATATTAATTGTTTAGCATTGCTAGCTAGCGGGTCTGTTCTTCAAACTCCGGTAATGTATCGTCCTCGTTGCCTAGGGACATGTCGACTGCTCTGTATGCTCGGCGCCCTACCTCGCGGAGAGCGAAGGGCAAATTGCTTATCAAGTGAAGGCAGCTTTACTTGGAGACATGGATAATTGTATGTTCATGTTTTTTCTTGGAGGTTTGTATAGAAGTAAATAACTCAGTGGTATTCCATCATACATTGATACCATTACAGCATGTGTCCGATGTTTTTATTCAAAGCAACTTATAATTACATCTGTCAATAGCTGAATGTCATTGTATTACCAGTGTACCATACCAAACACATGACGTGATGACAGCAGTCATCTGGGATAAGTGGACTCGCTTGATTTAGTTTACATTTAGATTCAAGCCTTGACTTACTTCACATTGTTTATAAATTATCTATGCTTTTTTTATAAAGCCTGAATCAAGCAGTAAAACGCTTGATTCAGGTTTTATAAAAAAAAGCATCTCTTCACACACATTGTTGGATTTGCGTCAGAATAGTGAAGGAGGAAGCCATTTGAAGAAAGCGCTCATCAGTGATTAATGCATAGAGAAAGAGCACTTCAGAAACACAATGAATTAGCTGAGCATGATCAGTGGAGCTGAGCATGTATCTCTGTATGTGTTGTATTTTCCAAATTACAGGCTTGACCACAGATTAATTTCTCATTAGAATTACATATATATGAATGACATATATACATATTTGTTCATAATGTGGTATGTGCATTCTGCAGTCGACATACAGACGTCCATAGACCACATGCCATTCATAGAAGATGTTGCCAACCTTTTCTCTGTGTGTGTGTGTGTGTGTGTGTTTTCATTCACTCAGACAGTCAGCAGGCCAGTGGATGAGCGTAATAACAGTAATAGACATCAGAGTCTATCCCTCCCATGTCCTCCACGCGTTAGCACGCGGTCATGTACTGCGGTGTGCCATTGGCTGTCACACAGAACAACTTCACCGTGAGATGCCGTGGAACAGTGGGGAAGGCTGGCTAGTGCAAAAGACACAGTGATCGTACGTAACACACGCTGTCACTGCGAGCAGCTCCCCCTCCCCCTTCCTGTGACCGCGCCCGGAGGAGGACGCGCGTGTCACAGTTTGCATTAGCGTCCCTCCCAGACTGATGTGCGTGAACGCCGCCAAGGCCGGCCCTGCGCGGTGGCGACGCGCCGTGAAACAGGCGGTGGCGTGCCCAGCAGGCCAATCTGCCACATCACAACGCCGTGCAGCCGCCGGCCGCTCCTCCGCTCACAAAGCCTTACATGCTTATCAACCACGCGGAAAATGAGCGCTCGTCACTCCTAAGACGTCATGCTCGTTTTCATGCCCACCCATGATGTCCAAATGCATGTGTTGTCTGGCTTGCTGTAGGACTCCTCTCTGTCCACTTTCATCGGGTGTTTCCCCTGCTCCTAGTATTTTCTTATCTCTCCTCTTCCATTGCTTACCCAAATGGAACCCCAAAGTACCAGCAGAGATAGTGGATTGTTTGTCCATCTCTAACATTTTTCGTATAAATACATTTCAGTTTGGCTGTTGCTTACAACTTAATGTACCACTTATTTCTGTGGAGTAATTAAGCCACTGCCCAATGAAAGCCTTTGTGAAAGCCTTTACATTTTCTAAAAGCTTTTATAATTCGGTGTCCAGGTGCGACATTCCTGGAAAAAAAATAATTCAGAAACATGAGCAATTACATAGTCCATAAAGTACCACAAGGCATTTCAGGCATTTAAATCAATCTTAAATGCAGAAGTCATTGCTCAGTGGAAAATTGTGGGGAAAGTACTTCACTTCTTCACTGCCTTTGATCTTAACTTTAAAGTAAAGTTAATTTTGGTGCGTTTCTATATTTGATATAGCATAGACCTTGATGTATAACACTTCATCATCCCTATTCCTGTCCACACTGTCATTTTCTGCTGGCAATTATGTTAAAATATAGTCATTTCTTAGTGTAAGTGTAGTAACTGTGATTTCCCTCCCCTTTTTGTATCTCATAGTCAGAAACAGCAATAAAGAATGTAGCTGAAATATACTACAGGTAGTCTCCTAATTCTAGTCATGTAGAACAATACTACCCCTCTTAAACTGAGCAAGGAGTCAAATATCAAACAAGGATTTATTTCCAAACAACTTATACTCAACACGCCAATAAAATCACTCAAACTTGTACAGTATAATTGAATGTCTTCTAAAATACATTAAACCAAATGTGGTATGCATGATCATTTTACATTGCTTCTTTTACTGAAGGACTAAAGTGTATTTAAAATGATGCACATAAAACCCAGCTAGTTCTCAGATCATCGCATCGTTTACAGCAGAGGTGGTAGTCTTGTGCAGCATAGTTCCCCAAGCAGGCAGTTATGTCTTCTCTGTTTGCGTTGTCTGTAGTTTGTTCCAGTCACAAGCCCAGAGCACAGAACATGCCCACTGCCCAGTCTTTGTTGTTTGCTGTGCTGGACAGCATGGAGCACAGCTATGCTATGCTAGCTCTGTTCATGTGGCCGTATGCCACCTGCACCTCTGGGGAATGGAAAAATGACATTGGCTCCAACACTACCTCATCTATGTTAGTATTAGCTTTATACTAGTATCTATTGAAAGAGATATGTTTCTGTTAGCTGTTTGTATATTTGTACAGTTTGTATTATATCTAGGCCACTGCGTGCTACTCTACCTCTGACTTGCTTCTGACAGTTGGAAAGTGGAGAGGGAACCCGAGAGCTCTTGTAGTGTTCGATCTAGTGCCAGGTGTGTGTGTGTGTGTGTGTGTGTGTGTGTGTGTGTGTTCTGTTCCAAAGGCACTGGAGGAGACCACTAGGCTGTCATTAGGGACAGGCGGTGTCTTGTCAGTGGACTCTCCTTCCGGTTAGTGTCTGTTATGTGCTGCAGCAGGAGAGCAAGCAGTCTGATGTACGGTGGCCCTGTGGTAGACGATAAG
Source organism: Typhlichthys subterraneus (assembly GCA_027564835.1). Classification (NCBI taxonomy): domain Eukaryota; kingdom Metazoa; phylum Chordata; class Actinopteri; order Percopsiformes; family Amblyopsidae; genus Typhlichthys; species Typhlichthys subterraneus. Next base: position 843 of record JAODUH010061696.1, on the reverse strand, counting down.
ATGATCAAACAGGTGTGTGTGTCCTCCATGGCTTCAGTGTCTTATCGGCCTTTCAATGTGCTGCTGCCCTGATCTGAATTCTCTGTGTGTGTGTGTGTGTATTTCCAGACTTCCATTTAGTCTAAGTGTATGCACGCTCCCTATTCCCTAAAGCATGAGCAGATGTTGGCTGTGTGTGTTGTAGAAAGAACAGAAGCTGGCAATAGGTACACAAAGAACCCCCAAAAGAAGTCTGGAAAGTGTGTGTGTGTGTGTGCGCGCTCACGCACGCACGCACATGTGAGCTCTTGTCTCTACGCTAGAGACAAAGACACATTGATTGAGATGCATCAGAGAAAGTTCTAGAAGGTGTCACTTGCATCCCAGAAGGGATTCCAGATGTGGTACATACAAATGACTTTTTGGGGCGTTAAATTGTCTGTCTGTCTGTCTGTCTCCCTCCCTCCCTCCCTCCCACCCTGCAGGATGCCAAGTTTGTAGAGGAGAGGCGTAAGAGGCTGCAGAGCTACATTCGTATGGTCATGAACAAGGTGATCCAGAGCCTGCCAGAGTTCACAGCCAGACCCACTAAAGAGACACTATTGTCTCTGCTGCCCTTCTGCCTGTAAGTGCACACACCTGGCAATCCATTGATATTCTGTAAACATCATGAATGTATTTGTTTATTCTTGAACACAGTGTTTGTGATTATAAAAGTCTGACATTATCACCCTTGAACTCATCCAACATTAATATTCATCGAGAAATGGCACTTGCTGTCTCAAAGCATACTATGTATTTGCTTGTATTTTGAATATTCTCCTTTGAGCATTATCAACACTGATAATCAAGATAACCAATTAT
>JAODUH010061675.1:0-15919 GCA_027564835.1 Typhlichthys subterraneus | reverse complement strand
TTTCAGGTACCCCAGCCTTGTCATTTTCAGTACTTCAGTTAATAACTGCATTAAGGTGATATATTCAGTATATGTGAAAAACAAATGCAACTTGAAACTGGATTGTATAGTTTCTTCACTTTACAATGTAAAGCTATAACAGTATGATGATCCTTGTTTTTTTGCCAGACTGTGTCTAGCAGGACCGACCAATATGAGCAAATGTCCCTAACTGTCTAACAGACGACTTTGTTAAAAAGGGCAGGTGCTACATTCTAATCTAGACACTAGGTGATGGTAATGCACCATGTAGACAGTAGGTGGCGGTAATGCACCATGTAGACAGTAGGTGGTGGTAATGCACCATGTAGACAGTAGGTGGCGGTAATGCACCATGTAGACAACCTATGGTGTTGGCTCATGCCTGTGGCTGGTTAAACTAGGCTTGCTAATTTTTATTTGTTTCTCAATGTTTTTACTAAAGATGAATTTAGCTTAAAAGCATTGTTTTTGTGGGGAATGTTTACAATTGGAAGCTCTTTTCCAGTCTCTCCAGTAACCACGTCGGTGAGCGGACTGCTGCCAGGATGGCTGTCGTTCTGCCTTCGCTCACACACCTCACCGTGATAGAGTACGCTCCACCTGTTAGCATGCGTCACACGTAACCCAATGTGTTACAGACCGCTGTGCAGTGCAGCCCAGCAGCTTGTTCACACTTACGCCTTGTGTGTGTCTGTGTGTGTGTGTCTAGTGTATCTCAGAACAATCTAGGCTCCCAGGGGTGCGTCAGTCTGTCCATGGCTCTTCGCCATATGCAGAATCTCACCCAGCTCCAGTAAGCCTTGTAACCTTGTAACACACAGTATTATTTGGCTCTATAGCTTCGTTAACTCCAATGTTTTCTACCATGTTCATAAGTATTACACTCATGTTTCCTTTCAGCCTGACCTCCGTCCAGACATCAGAGTTGTGCGACGTAGCAGCTAGCTTAGCCTACAGCCCCGGCATACAGGACGTCAGGTAAGATGCGTGGGGGAAACACGTGACAGACCCAACTCTAGGAAGAGACCTGGAAATGATCCTGTTTCATAGCAGACACTGTTATGGCCTGTATTGAGAGTATACAAACAGTGTTATGTTCGGCAGCTTATACAGCACAGTGCCATCAGTAACACAGTATTTACTCATTGTATTATCTCAACAAAGCCAACAGTGAATATAGTGTATTAATAATAGTGTAGTGTATAATAAATATGTTTATATAGCACTTTTCACGCATATAAATATCACAAAGTGCTTTACAAACATAAACATAAATGGTATTAAAATAAAAGCAAAACAGAAATTAACAATGAGAATGATACATTTATAAACAATAACAGAAATTGGGAACTAAAAAACTATTGAAAATGGCCATACAACAGCGTTTTATATTGAAAGAACTTGTCCCTCTACATATTTGTAAATCATTGATGAGGCTGATTCCTTGAAGTGTTGCTTTTTCTGTGTTAATTGTTGCTACATACGTATGTTGTCATTTATTTATTATCTAATTTACCTGTATTGTATTGTTTTGTATTGTATTGTGCAATTGGGTTTTGTATATGACTTGTCTTGGCCAGGAGTTCAGGACGCTCTTGAAAAATAGATTTTTAAACTAAATGTGCCTTCCTGGTTAAATAACGGTTTAATAATAATAACAAAAATATACAATAGCAATATTCATGTATGCATGTGAGGTCACTGTAGGTTAGCGCCGCCATATTTGTGTCATGTAAGCAAAGGAACTCTGTCTCTACGATGCAACTATCGGAGACAATGAAGGAAGATGATTCATGAAACAAAATGTTCATACAGTATGCCTTGGTTGTGTTTTGTTGTTGACTGTAACACTAGTCTTCAGAGAAACCCAGGACTACAGTTGTATTAAATAAAAAGATGGTAGATCGTCAGAATTTAAATGGTTTACTTGGCTTCAATCAGAAGATACTGGCAGACAAGATCTCTAGACAGTGCAGTAAAGACTCCGGTACAGTAAAACCTCAATTTACCTAATCATTTATTTTTTTCTTTAACCTTTCTTTGCCAGGAAAAAGCTAACAAATGCTAACACAGTTACCAGTTTCCATATATGTATTAACATTAGTAGTATCATGCAATGATTCAAACACACCATTAACTTATTATGCTAAGGTTAGCTAATATTAGATTCAGATATTGTGAAGTAAACTAGCTAACATAATCTTGTTATACTTTTATTGACTCCAATTCATAACTGCTTCGAGATGATGTCAGTCTCAATATTAGTAATCATGTGATTAAATTATAATTTACCTGTGTTAGGGGGTCCTACTAATATGCTACCTGTGGAGAAAATGTTGTATTAGGCTACACTAATCACAATATAAGATATATATGAAACCCTTATACCTCGGAATATGTGTCGGAGGAAAACATAAAAGGGAAATTGCTCAGTTTGGACAATATCTTAGTATGCATACATTTAAGTTTATTCCATATGCATATCTCTCTCTCTCTCTCTCTCTCTCTCTCTCTCTCTCTCTCTCTCTCTCTCTCTCTCTCTCTCTCTCTCTCTCTCTCTCAACCAGTAGGCTGTATTGTGCACTGTTGAAAATACCACCAAGGACAGCAGCAACTACATCCAGTGGAACTAGAAGCAACAAGTGGGCTTGCTGCCGTGAGGCTCCATATGGCCTGGTCAGGAACAAATACACCATCCCGCTGTCCGTCTCTCTGCCAAGCAATCGTTGGATCACAAAAGGACAGCGTACCTTTTGTGATAAGAGAACTGTGCGCTCTGTAATATTTGGTCTCCCCACAGAATGGACAGGCAGTAGTTGCTTACTATGTAAAATGTATGCATTACTATTTCCCTTCCTGCAATAAACATTACTTTTTCCAAGTTTGGTTCCTTGGGGTTCTTGTTTAAATACCACTGGGACCTCTGGACTACAATGCACAACCAAGTATTCTGCACAATCTAAGGTATTTTAATATGTAGAATGAATCCCAAGTCGCAATCAATTATTTCTTTCTCTCAATTACATGCGCTGTATTCGCTGTCTAAAATAGTCGGAGTTGGATACAAATATGGCGGCAGGTACCTCGGAAGTGACGTCTTTGCTACCCATGAGTAGATGCATGTGTCTCCGTCTCTCTCATCTCTGTGTCTGTGTGTCTCTGCATAGCATGGGATGGAATGGCTGTGGAGATGATGTAGCAGTGGAGTTGGCCAGAGTTATTCCTCGCTGCCAGAGGCTGACCACACTTGAGTATGTTTATGTTCAGTGTGAACACATTCACTAACACTACTGTATACTACGCACAAACAATAAGTAAGGAATACTTGTGGGGTCAGTTTGGGTGTGCTGTTCGTGCCAGAGTGACCAACACGACCGCTTGGCTACCTTGTGACCAATGTTGATTGATGAATGGAATGCCATTTTTAAGTCAATCTGAAGCTAATGCATTTATTGGAACGTGTGTGCATGCTGTTTAGCAGGAGGGGGGGGGAGAGGAAAACTGTCATCTGTCATTACCCGACAGAGGATTGGTCACACAGGTCTCAACCATACCTTATCTAAGATTGGCCACACAGGTCTCAATCATACCTTAAGCCTATCCACTCTTCCTCCAGACTCTGGGGCCTTGATTGTCAAATAAAATGCTAAAATAACTTCAATCTGAAAGGAAGACTTAATAAGGAAGGACCACTTAATACCTAAGACTGGCAGACTGCACGTACTGTACTCAGCCAGAAACAGTAGACCATGTCAAGCTTCAGAGAGGGCGCAGTGCCACGCTTTTACGGTGTCAGGTACTCTAGGGACAGCTGTGGGTATGGTGTCTGTGACGTCTGAGTTTTTAAAGGACACTGGTTTAGTTAATTCAATGTCTCTTTTTGTTTTCTGCTCAATCTCCTGATTCACACTCCAGTCCAGTCAATGGCGGTAATGCCCCTCTAAGATGGTTTGCCAAACGCCAATAAGTGCCATAGAAGAAGAAGAAGTTATTTTCTGAAGTGACATTCCGTCTGTATTCTGATATTTCACATAGTCTGGAGTCCAACTGCATCAGTGTGTTTGGAGCCGAGACCTTGCTGAGAGCCTTGCAGTCCTGTCCTTCTCTACAGCTCATCAGGTAATTCATTCAGGACCGCTATTAGTCAAAATAAATATTTTATTTGCATCGCAGCTGATTACACTTGGCAGTACGGATCAGTTCTGGGAGCCCCCTTCTCTTTCATGTGCACACATGGAAAGCCCAAGGCAGGGAGAGCAGCAACATTTCAGCTCCAAGTGTTTTAAATTACACACACATAATTGCTCCACAATGTAATTAGAAAAACACAGGTAAAATGGTAATACCTTTAAAAAAAAAGAGCCATAATGTATAGTACAAATAAGATAACCATTTCTGGAGGCAGATTTCCTTTGTCACACTAACTGGTTTGTCTTTTACAGAAGGTCACTGATTAGCTCTGTGAGGATAACCTTTTTTTTACCATAAATACAGGGCAATAATGCATAATATATTTATAATATAATAGTTTTATTTGTTAAAGAGTAACTGCACCCTAAAATTAGCTTTTTGAGCTGTAAACAAATTCCTGTAATTGGACTGAACGGTGATGAATCACATCAATGCTGGTGTTAATACTGACAACGTCCCAAGTGTTTTAGAAATATTTTCATTTTATGGTCTGAAAATGAATCTACATGCCATCTGTTTATAAATGATAAAAGGACCTGTCTGGCATACGAGTGTACCTTTAGTGCACTCGTGCATCATAAAGGCCCAGGCATACTTAACGTGTCTGCGGAACGCGAGGGTCCACGGATTGTGCCCGTGACATAAATATCATAAATATCGATATCATATCACGCATACAGTTCGCACGGACTATCCGCGCACCTCCAAAATGTTCTGTCCGTGCAGACGTGTGCATTGACTGAGCATGTGCGACAGGCAGAAGCCCACTACAGACGGCAATGTATGCCCTACTAAGCCCATATATGAGTGTTCTAAACATATAAAAACAATATCTTAGTAACACCAACACTGTTCATGGGAAACAATGTGTGCACATAAAAATTGTAGCTATAAATATTGCTAATTTCAAAGCGCTTTTTATGTGTACAGAAATAGCCAACGTGTCCACCTTTAAATTGTCTCTCAGTCCAGTGGGCTTCACTGTGGGGAAGACTGCTGAATTGGCAGTTGTGCAGAAGACACAGATGTAATCGACACCCTCCACAAGGAGGGAAAGCCTCAAAAGATCATTGCTAAAGGACCTGGCTGTTCAGAGTGCTGTACCCATCATATTCATACTGTAGAAAGTCACGTTGAAGGAAAAAGTATGATAGGAAAAGGTGCACAATCAACATGGATAACTGGAGCCTTGAGAGGATTGTTAAGCGAAGGCCAGTCAAACATTTGTGGGAGCTTCACAAGGATTGGACTGAGGCAGGAGTCAGTGCGTCAAGAGCCACCATGCTCAGATGTATCAAAGAAATGGCCTACAACTGTCCCATTCCTCATGTCAAGCCACTCCTGAACCAGAGGCAACGTCAGAAGTGTCTTATCTGAGCTAAGGAGAAAAATGACTGGTCTGTCGCCAAGTGGTCCAAAGTCTTCCTTTCAAAGGAAATCAGTCAAGGTCCTAGAGTCTGGAGGAAGAGTGGATAGGCACAGAATCCATGTTGCTTGAAGTCCAGTGTGACGTTTCCAGTCAGTGATGATTTGGGGAGCCATGTCATCTTCTGGTGTTGGTCCACTGTGTTTAATCAAGTCCAGAGTCAACACAGCTGTCTGCCAAGAAGTTTTAGAGCACTTCATCCTTCTTTCTGCTGACAAGCATTATGGAGATGCTGATTTCATTCTCCAGCAGGACGTGGCACCTGCCCACAATGCCAAAGGTACCAACACCTGGCTCAATGACCATGGGATTACTGTGCTTGATTGGCCAGCAAACTTTCCTGACCTGAACCCCATAGAAAATACTGTGTAAATAGGGTATTGTTAAGAGGAAGGTGACAAACACAAGACTCAGCATCCTAGATAGAAAATAGTTGATTATAGACATAAATCAGTCCACTGTGCGAAAAATTCATAAAATGTTTTAAAGGCTGGTATTTGAACCGGCGATCTGTGTTAAAAGCGCTATGCTTTACTTGGTTAGCTAACTAGACATAATGTAGCCTAATTGAAGTGACACCTTTTCTAGTCTGACATTATTTTCGGTCAACTGTTTACCTGTCTGCAGGGACACTGATTGAAATTACTAAAATTATATTTTATACAGTAGGTCCTGATATAGGACTGCAACTGGGACAGGACCTCAGGCTCTGACCTAGACATCAATACAGAGCAGCTAGCAAAAATAATGTTAGCTTTGCTAATGGACAAATCATTAATCTCACCTCAACCTGTCTATTACAGTAATTTTAACCCACCATGGGCAAATGAGAAATCACTGCTGCAAATAGTTAAGAGAGCTACATTGTTTGCAGCAGTGATTTCTCAGTTGCTTAATGACCAATAAAAATGTGCGCTCTTACTCTCTCTTCACGTCTGTAACTCGCTCTAGCAGAGAAATTACCATTGATTGCTTGGTCGGTCTCTCTCTCACCGGCCCCTCTAGCTCGCTTTTCCGGGATATTGCATACAATTTGCGGGCGTCATGGAGCTGCTATTAAAAGGCGGGAGACTCCCTAAACTTCCGGGAGAGTTGGGATGTCTGTGAATGTAAACACTAAAACTATGAATGTAAACACTATCATTTTAAAATAGACTTGTATTTTATAGACTTTAAAATAGACTTGCAAGTGAACCTGACAACTTTCTTTATATTTTTCTCTTCCAGACTCTGGAGAAACAATTTTTCTTCCAGTGAAGTTCAGACTCTAAAGAGGCAGGACTGGAGGCTCAACTTTTTATCCACTTAATCCAACAGTCACAACTGACATTAGTTGCATTTACATGTACTCTAAAAGCCAACACATACTGAAGGCGTCGACGTTGCATCAAGAGACCCCAAAGTTTTAGAACTAGTTATTTTTAACAGGGCAACGCCCACTGGCAGGGTCTGACACACGTCAATGGCAAGATTTAGAACTCTATTCTATTAAGCGTCAAGCCATGAACATGCATTGGATATCTGCAGGTTTCTGAGCTCCTTTGTCAATTTGACTTTACCTTTCGAACGTTGCATTCCTTGACGCACCGGCGAACGCCACGGCCAGTGGGTCCAAACTGACAGAAATTTCATTCCGAAGCAGAGGGGTAGAATAAAGCATTATATAACACAAGTGACAGATGAATTCTACCATGTAAACGTTAAACTTGATTACTTAATGGTTACGTTCTTCTGCACATCCCCAAGTATTAACATTCAGGCTAGCCTACTGTTGTTTTGTGAGTTCCGAATTGATTGAAGACAAGGCAGTATTCTGCACAGCCACTGTACAAAGTCTGGACAAAACAACTGACCACAATATGCCGGGTAGCCTGCAACAGAGGCTAGCCTGTTTTCACCTTTTGCTAGCGGGACACATTACATTACAAAGCCTACATAATGTGCGCATGTTGGCATCTTTTCGATTAATTGCGACGACACATGTAAACACCAGATTGTAATTTATTTGATGACATCCCATGTAAACAGGTAACCCAAAATTGTCAATTGGAAGTATTTTATATAATGTAAACCCATCTATTGTTCTATCCAGAGGGTTTCCCTACAGTGAACATATAGAATTGTAACTAACTTAACAAGCATTGTTCAGACTAGTTACAATTCTTTTGTCCATTTGCCTTTACGTTATTAAACATGCATTCCTTGATGTGCCACAGATTGTTGCAGTCAGTAACACTAAGTAATGTGTTTAGGCAGCATTGATACCATGAGTAAAGTATAGCCTACTGGGATTAACACGTACTGTAAGTATAGGGCTATCGATAAGTGGTTTCTTTTGTATTAACTATAAAATGCCACTGATACCTGAATGCACTGAGAATTGATCTGACCATACCATCCAGATCAAACGTGAATATGTGATATTTTTATATTTGTACTAATTCGTGCTATTATGTTTACAAATGTCGTGTTATACTGAGTTAATTTTGCTTTTTACTTGAAAACACATGTAGGACCACTGCTTATTGTGTATAAATCATATTCTGGCTTGAATGTAATACATTTAGAGTGTTTTCTTGTGTTTACAGTATGGTTGACATTTAGAATAGGTTATATTTAATGAGAGGCCATAATTGTCAAAACAAGTGATGAAATACATACAGACATACAGTTAAATTTAGGTATTGGTCTCTCTTTCCATCTTCGTATTTATTTCTGTTCTGGTCTAAAAAGAAGGAATTGTCAATTTCTATGGGAACTTCATGTTTATTTATTTGGATTGAATGTACATTTCAAAGGTTTTGTTTATGGAATTAAAAAGCAGGACACAGTGAGTTATACAATAATAATGCCAAGCCTGGGCTCTCCATAGTGTCTCTCACTGTTTATGTTTGTGCATTCTATTGAGCTGTCAATTCCCAGAGCACTGTTCCTCACGCTGTGTCCTCATTTGTTTCATCTTAATGGAGTTGTGAAACACATGCAGGTATGAATCAGTAGTTCATATATCAGGGATATTTGTGTAGTAGTGTGGGCTGCTATTCCTTACAACAGTGCTGTTTAACGATATGTTTGATTTTGTATTGACGTGTTTCTGCCCCTTGTCTTTATGTTTGTGCCCCTGTTCCTCATCTCAACTGCTCCCGCAGTTTGGTACTACTACCCAAACTGAATCACAGGATTTGCTGTATTTACAGTTTTTAATTTCTATTGCCTTGCTGCAGTTCCTTCCTTATGGATTGTATGAGTTTAAAAAATAAAGATGAATCATTACGATGAATGTGCTTGTCCATTTTCTGTGTGTGTGTGTGGAGAGTATTCGCAGCAATTCACTTTTTCCACATTTTGTTATGTTACAGTCTTATTCCAAAATGGATAATAATACATTTAGAAATGTTTGCAAATGTACATACGTATTCACAGCCTTTGCCATGAGACTCAAAATGGAGCTCAGGCACATCCTGTTTCCACTGATCATCCTTGAGATGTTTGGAACAACTTGATTGGAGTCCACCTGTAGCAAATTCAGTTGCCTGGGCATGATTTGGAAAGGCTCACACCTGTCTATATAAGGTACTACAGTTGACAGTGTATGTCAGAGCACAAACCAAGCCAAGTCCAAGGAATGGTCAGTATACCTCTGAGACAGGAGTGTATCGAGGCATAAATCTATGGAAGGCTACAGAAAGATTTCTGCAGCATTGAAGGTCCCAGTGAGCACAGTGGCCTCCATCATCTGTAAATGGAAGAAGTTTGGAACCACCAGGACTCTTCTTAGAGCTGGCCGCCCGGCCAACCTGAGCGGTCGGGGAAGAAGGTCTTAAGTTAGGGAGGTGACCAAGAACCCTATGGTCACTCTGACAGAGCTTCAGCATTGCTCCGTGGAGAGAGGAGAACCTTCCAGAAGGACAATCGTTTCTGCAGCACTCCACCAATCAGGCCTGTATGGTAGAGTGGCCAGACAGAAGCCACTCCTCAGTAAAAGGCACATGACAGCCCACCTGGAGTTTGCCAAATGCCACCTGAAGGACTCTCAGACCATGAGAAAGAAATTATATGGTCTAATGAAACAAAGATTGAACTGTTTGGCCTGAATGCCAAGCATCATGTCTGGAGGTAACCAGGCACCGCTCATCACTTGGTCAATACCATCAGTGAAGCATGGTGATGGCAATATCATGCTGTGGGGAAGTTTTTCAGTAGCAGGAACTAGGAGAGTAATCAGGTTTGAGGAAAATATGAATGCAGCAATGTACAGAGACATCCTTGATCAAAACCTGCTCCAGAGCACTCTGGACCTCATCCTGGGGAGAAGGTTCATCTCCCAACAGGACAATGACACTAAGCACACAGCCAATATAACAAAGGAGTGGGTTCGGGACAACTCTGTGAATCTCCTTGAGTGGCCCAGCCAGAGCCCAGACTTCAACTGATTGAACATCTCTGGAGAGATCTGAAAATGACTGTGCACAGACACTCCCCATCCAACCTGATGGAGCTTGAGAGGTCCTGCAAAGAATAATGGGAGAAACCCAAAAGTAGGTGTGCCAAGCTTGTAGCATCAATCTCAAAAATATTTGAGCCTGTAATTGCTTTTTTACGTTTATGTGATATTTAAAAAAAAAATGTTTAAGATTCATATTGTTATTACATTTGGGAAATTTTCTAATTTTTACTTTATTATGAGGTGTGTTGAATTTTGAGGAAACAATTATTTTAATCCAGTTTGGATTAAGGCTGCAACAACAAAATGTGGAAAAGGACTCACGTCTGAGTTTGATTTAGATATCTCTTACATTTGCTTTATTATTCAACGTTGCTATCAATTAACTATCATGCAGGCCTATGATGATTAGTTCTACTCTAGCATTAGACCACACGCTCACTATCAAGACAATATGTAACACTAGAGGGCGCCAAGAGAGCAATACCAGAGAGTATATGAGGAGCATCAACCATAACTCAAATCGACTTCGGCTACACTTCGTTAAAAGGCCTATTCGTTCATATTTTCTTTGAATAATACGATATATGTGTAAGTGGTAAAATGGCGTCAGCGCCGATGCGGATTTTTGCATTTAGGTTAACATTGCCCCGAAGTTTTTGAAAATAGATTAAACTGGTCGCGTGTAGGCTACTGTAGTGTACAGTTCCTAAACACTGTAAACTGTGCCGTTGTTGCGCTTCTCCATACGCGTCTGGTTTAGCAGGCGCAGTACCGTACGTGGTGTGTGTGTGTGTGTGTGTGTGTGAGCACTGGTGCAGCCACTTGAATAGCTCCATCCAAATCACTCGCTTTATTCCCAGAGACGGAGGACACTGGTGGATCGTAAACTACAACAATGATCCAGATGTCACAGCTTCCATGACAGTTTGAGATAAAAATGTCATGTCCGTTTTGCACTCTTTTTTAAGAAAAGTGTTTCGGTAGGATTTAGAACTATTGTGAACATTTTAAACAATTGCTGATTGTGAAGATATTGAGCATTTCATTTATTTCCCGAGGTAAGTCATATTCTCTAATGTTACTTGGATGTTGAATTAGCTTTACCTTGTTCAATAGGCTACTGCAATAGTACAATATACTCGAAAGAAAGGCTGCCTTCATTAAAATAAGATTGCATTTCCTTCTCTTCTGTAGAATAGCTGAAAGGTTAAAAGCGGGTGTGTAAGGAAGACAAAATGACAAAATACAATGTTTATTCTCACACCGGTTCATTTAAACATTGTGTGTGCGCGCGCGCCTGTTTTGGACGTGCGTGTTTTCATCCATATTATTATTGTTTTATATGATATGCCTATGGTTGTCATATTGTTCATTTTGATAACGCACCAGCAACATATGCACATTCATTAAGCTTAACTAAATGACTGTGTGCAGTAACCGCATAACGCTTTGGCTTACTGTGTGTGTGTGTGGAGGTGACGCACGGCTGATTAGTACTTGTTCATTCATTAGTTCAGTCCAGTAGAACAGCACATATAATGTACTGTGAAAACCTTTTAAGTAAAGGGTCTAGGGCTAATCAGTGTTTAAAACAAGTTTAAAATATTAGTGTTCCTATATTTTAAACCGTTTTGAAAGTAGGCCTGCACTACAATTATTGAGACTACCTCAAGATCAATCTTTTGTGATTTGTTGAAAAAAATCTTCAATAAACCAGTCTGAGATTTAGGGGAATGTTATTGTCTTGTGTAAGTGGCACTAGAGTGTCTGTGTAATTTTTAATATTATATGTATGTATTTACTGGCATCAAAATAGTGTTGTCATGTAATTTTGCTAATAGCTGTAGCTGTCAACGCCATGGATTAGCATTACATGTATTGATTGGGAGGGGCCTGCAATGTGTGTGGCATGCTGCTTAGATTACACAGTAGTATCTTAGCAACAGACACTGTCCTTTCTAGTGTCACTGCTGCTACAGTACAAGCAAAAGCATATTTTGAACACATTATGGCATTCTCTTTTAATTAATTGTGTGTGTGTGTGTGTGTGTGTGTGTTTATTTTACTAACAGATTTGATGCATATAAAGCTCTTTCAAAATCTACAATATTACTAAGAGAAAGCAAAATGGTATACAGCAACATAATACATTACGAAACACATTGCAAGACCCAGGATGATCCTGAAAAATATTTTTAATCTCAAGAGCCTTTCCTGGTAAAATAAAGTTATATAAAAAAAATAAAAAATAAAAAAACAATACAAATTAAATGACAATACAAAACAATGCATAATTTTTTCACATGCAAATCAATTCAAATCAAGGAACAGGCATTCTATGAGGTGAATCAACTACATCCTCCCACAATTTCACAGCAGGTAATGCAGATTTACTTTAATACACTATTGATTGTGCTTATTCGCGGGGAGATGTTAGAGGGATAATATTTCCATGGCAGCTAATACATGTGGCTTGGTTCAGCTTTCAATGTATGATCAGTTTGAAAAGCTTGGAGAAAAGCATTTCCGACACAAGCTTGTACTTTTAGAGGGTTACAATTGTAGAGCTCTATATAATAACGGTATAATAGTTTAGTCATGACGCATTACAGTATCATCCTATATCGTTAACAGTAAGAAAAGGCATTAATCCTTCTCACTATCTTCAAAAGAACAACACAAAGTTCTCCATAGGAATAAATAGCTTCAATCTCTTCCTTAATTCCAATTACTGTAACATACATGTTAAAGCTAACAGGTGTATTTGTGTAAAAAAAAAACTTGAGATAGTAAGTAAAATGTATTTATGTAACACATATTCACAGTTATGAGTCAAAACGTGCAATAGAAACAACAAATTAACAGATGCAAATAAACTTTAGGCTTTGGAGGTTAAACCAATAACAACAGTAAATAAAACAAATCCTGGACCTCCACATGCAGAAGATGCAGTAAACGAGACATAGCCTTACAGTACATCTCCATTATGCATATTACACCCCAAATTCTTGCCTGTACAAGTGAGTCTTTAGCTGATTTCCAAAAACGCCCTCAGTGAGGAGACCTCAGTGAGACTGAGAGAGAATTCCATAATTTGGAATTCTCAAGGGCACAGTCACCCATGGTAACAGGCAAAGTCCAAACTTAATTTCCCCTTCCCTGTCTTGTGACAGGATCTAGGACCATGGCCTACACTCTAGGCTCCACCGCCAGGGGCCAGACCTCCACTGTCGGGGCCCAGTGCTGCGTGACGCGGGTGGAACTGTCCGTCATCGCAGCCAACCTGCTTGACAGAGACGTCGCGTCTAAGTCTGACCCGTTCTGTGTGCTCTTCCACGAGGTGGACGGGAACTGGGTTGAGGTACAGTAGGAGTGTTGTACAGTTAAAGATGTAGTTAAAATATGTTACATATTGAACTTAAATCTTGACTTTCAAAAACGTACATTGCAAAGCAAATCGCAAGATCTGTCAGAAACATTTTTATAAGATATTTTTCCAGAATCAAAGTCCTACCAAGCACCCACTTAACTGCAGTTATCTTCAGGAACAAATGGATGACAAACTGTATTTTAATTTTTTTAATTTACCTTCACACTTATCGTTGTGCCATTGTAAGCAAATTGTAAGAAACTACATTCACGTTTACGGCATTTGGCAGACACTTTTATCCAAAGCGACTTACGTGTAGTACATTTGTCAGTAGTTGGACAGGCCATACACCAGCAATTATAAGCAACCAATATATCAGAATAGAGCATCTTGTCATATTATCGTGTCAATATATCAATAAATCATCAAAGTTCGTAATGACATGAATACTAAGTGCAAAATAAATAGGCAGAATAGGATTATGTCAAATTAATTTAATATCTCCGTGCGTTTCCCTTTCTTGCTGCTCTCTGTGTGTGTGCTGAAAAATAATAATATAGTGATACGTAAATAGGAACATGAACAAATTGACACACAGCTCACAGAAACAATGCCCTTGGCTTCACAATGAAGTTCAATGCGTGGGTTGTGTATGTATACTGTATATTTGGATGGAAGGACTAAATGTCTGAGTGTGATTTAGCCATTGATTACACATGTACAGTATATACTGTATTTATACATGCATATGATTCATATTATTTGTAAAGGTTATTGTTAACCAAATGACCTTTTAGCAGCAAAGAAATAAATCCAGATCTCTCAGTTCAGCTGATATTTGATCAACATGCGTGTGCGTGCGCACGTGTACGTGCGTGTGCGTGCGCGCGTGTGCCTCAGGTTGTAGCTTATTGTCAGCAGGGCACGCACCTTCAACGTTAAAAAAACACCCGTTACTATGGCAACAATGATCGAAAAACAAAAGCTCGGTGTTCCCGGAGCTATAGGGAGGGAGAGAGAGAGAGAGAGCAGAAATGTGCTCGATCCACAACTACTCATTTCTCTTGTTCCGTTTATCTCTCTCGTCTTCTCCCACACGCGCACGCACGCACGCGCACACGCACACACACGCACGCACGCGCACACACGCACGCACGCGCACACACACCACGTAACTTACTCCAATCGATCACCATTTTAACGTGAAGGGAGCAGAGGGGAGGGGAGGGGAGAATGAAGATAGGAGCTCGGGAAAGGAAAGGAATAACGGGGCTTGTGTCAAGTAAAGCCATCTGGGAAAAGGGTGTTCAGACAGATAAAGAGAGAGAAGGTGAGGTGACATGAAGCCGTCACAATGGGAATGCTTGGCAGGGAGGATACAGCAGGCTCTTTGGAAATGATGAATGAGAGAACTGAGACGGAGAAAGAGAATGAGACATACAGTAGGGAGAAACACAATGTGACAGAAGGAAGACAACAGGAGGAAGGAAACGTGCGATGGTGGTGGAAGAAGAGCTATTATGACTGTGACTGTTGGCAATGCCTTGGCCTTGGCTGTATGGTGATACGGGGTCTGTGTGTGGCAAGACCGTGTTCACCACGCGTGTGTTGGGTCTGGTTACACCAGGCTAGATCTACGTAGGAACAAACACTGACACATTTTGGTTGATGGGAGACACTTTCCTCACAACTGTTTGAAAGAAGCGAGAAGTCACATTCTTGCATTCTGTCTTTTTCTATTAACAGAGGTGATTGAATCAGTGCTAGGGAGGATTAAGAAATAGATTTTGGGTTGGATCCCAGAGGATTGCCCTGCTCTTGATCTGGCTATAGATAGGTACTATAATCTATAGGTAGATGTGCTGAATATAATAAAAATCATATTATTATTATTATAGATCAAGTAAGGTAAGATCAAATATGTATTTGTAAAATGTACAATGTAGTCAGTTGTGTTATCATTAACATCAAATAATACAGGTAGAATTAGGTAAGAAAATAATGCAATAGAATCACATTTGGTTCATGCACGTTATTGTTGCGAACATCTTTACATGTTTGGCCCAATTATAATGTGTGAATTCGGATCTAGTTTCATCAGACAGACTCCAATTCATTAGCGCAAGCTAATTACGTGCATCCCGGCCCACTGAGCTAGCTGCCACGAGTCTCTGCAGCTAACAACAACTTTTGAGCCATATAATGTGTTACTATTTTCCACTGCTCTCCTCCTACGAGTCTGACTGACGGATAAATGTCCTTTTCTAAAATGACTGTAGTACCCTTAAGTTAAGCAAATGCTTCCATACGCCACCATCTTGGTTTCTTCTAATTATTACCTGGCTGCATGCAGGCAAATAATATATTACCACCTTTCTAAAACTATATTACAGTTTTTTTCAACCGCTAACACACAAAATCATAATTTGTCACACAATTCGTGAAACCTGTCACACAACAAGCG
>JAODUH010061664.1:0-17546 GCA_027564835.1 Typhlichthys subterraneus | reverse complement strand
TGTGACTACTCTGATTGACTGACTCGAAAACGTTAAAACCGCTGTAGGCGATTAAACATGTGGTTTCACAACTTTCAAGCAGTATTGAACATTACCAAAATAATCGTAGCTCGCATACTGTAGAACGCTCTTAAAAGTGAAGACAGCTACATTGAAAAAATATATAATCTTCTTAAAATGCTAAAGCACTTTGTATTTTGAAATCACACGACAGGCAATTGACCGTGCAAAGCTCAACACCTTAAACAATCTGAGGGAAATGTTAAAATGGTGCAAATGAAAACAATTTGCAGAGTTGCTACAATCGTGTTTACTGTATCCAGTCCTTCCACTGTACGGTAACTAATAAAACAAAATACTGGAGCATTGGAATAACACCTGAATTTAGACATCTTGCTAACATCTTTAATTGGTGCATATATATTTTATCAAGCGGACTCTTCTTGGAATAAATAATGTTTGTCAAATTCTGTTCTACATCATTGCAGTTCAGAGCCAGAGCATCCTTGGTGCGGAAGCACATACTGTACCTGCGATAGTGTCTTGCTTAAATAACAAAGACGCCAGTCCTTCCTTACTGTTAATGTCTTTAAAACGTATGTTGTTCTCGAAGGAACAACAACGCTAACTGAATGTAGGTTGACTCTTTGGTTTCTTTGCATTAATATTTTGTCCCTCATCTCTCATGCCGCTTTATACGGCACAGATCCGAGCACAAACAAACCCGCCTTCCTATTGGCCCATAGCTGAGCTAGAGACATGTAAACCAATCAGCGAATGCTTAACGGCTTAAATAAATAATAAACAGTTGAGGAACAGTTAATAATAATAATAACAATAATAGTAATAATAATACATTTAATTTTGGACGGCTTTCTAAACGCTCAAGGAAATCTTACATTGCAAATACTATTAATACTACTTAATACTACTACATACTATAGTAATAAAGATTTTTTAAATTTGAAATCTCTGCTCAGTCCCCTTTACTTTACTTTTCACTTTTGATTTATATCTTAAATGTCTAATGTATGGTGTCTTGGTCAAATAATTTTATATTAGGTTGTGTCTTAGTATTTGTAATGTAAGATGTCCTTTAGTGTCTTCAAGGCGTCCTTAAATAAAATGTATTATTTGATCTGAGTTGCCAATGCTTGGACACAAAGATAGCATCATGTTTGATAACAGACCGTTTCGAAAAATACACTTTAACCAACTCACTAGAGGAAAGAAGAATGAGAAATGTACGTTCGTGCAGATTCAAAACGCATACTTACTATTGAAGCTAATTTAAGTTTATAATGGTAACAAACGTAAACTAATATAGCCTATTATCTACATAACATGGCTACTCACTAATTACTGGGTAACTGTTGGATATTTATAACTATCAAACATAAATCAAATACAGACTTCTGGTTATGCAGTGTTTCGACAAACTGTTGCTGATCATTTCCAACTCGTTTCCTAGAAATAGAGGAAACTAAGGGACATGTGGAACATTGGTGGTGGCAAAGGAGGAAAACAGGAAAAACTATAGCACACTGACTGACAGCGACATCTAGCGGCTTTATATATTGCAGCTACAATTCCTTCAGTTCATGAAAGGACTAAATACTGTAGTTATGTTAGGTCATTATTAAATAAAAACAAAAAACGAGTTACATGGAATTAGGTGTAAACACATAACCTCAAACCACCCAAATGAAGACAGCGAACAAGAAACACTTTTCATTTAATGTATTATTTAAGTCTTTAGTTTGTGGTCTGTTTGGTGTATACAGTAAGTTGAACAGGATAAGAATAGGTGTGAATCTGTAAATCGATAAACAAAAATAGCATTTTGTCCAAATAAAGCTTATGAGTTGAACCTTGCAAACTAGTGTTTGACTGTAAAGCTGTACAATTAATTAACCTGACACCAGTCTACAACTAGGACTGCTTTAGCCAGAACTTTCCCCAATTACAGATGACCCATTAGAGGGTGTCCCAAATTTCGGTCAATCAGATGGCCCAAAAGCAACACGTGCCGTATCACACTAAAATAAAAAGCCTTTTGCAATGTTTCATCAAAAAGTCTAACTTGGTTTTACATGATTTAGCCTCACTTTGCTCAAAGCCCATTTTAGCATAGAATACATACAAAGCCCTCTACATCAGTAGGATACAAAATGTACATGTCACCATCATAAATCATACATTAAATCACTCTAAAGCATTAAGGTCAATTCTTTGGCTAGTACTGTATAGCATAAGTGCAGTAGCAATTACCTGCATGCTATAATCACAACAGTCACATCACAAAGCCATCTGATCTGAAGAAAAAGTCAGGTATAACCCCCAGGTTAGTCTGATACTCTCATAGTTAATTTTAGCCCAGAAGAAATATCAGTAGGCATTTTCCCCAGGACATCTTTGGTTTTCATGTGTGATTGGCACCAGGTACAGAACAATGGACACGTCTGACATAAACCGTCTGTAAAAACAGGCCATTCTCCAACATTGGATTTATGAAAGAGGAAGCTGAAGAGGCAAAGCAAAGAAATACATGCACAGAAAACTAAACGGTGAAAAACCAAGGGCAAATGGTATGGTTAAGAAATGTGTAGCATGTGATAGATTATATACTGTACACAGTGTGTCTGTCTATCTGGATATCCATTCGCATTTCTGGCATTTCAGTAATGTTAAATAATTCCAACTTTCTAATTCAAAAGCTACAGACAATTAGTTGATATTGGCTTCCAGTTGACTCAACTCTGAAAACAGAATGTCATAGCTTCATTTATCAATACATATCACAAATACTTAAATACCACATACACAATAATATAGTCACTAACTGAACAGGCACACACATTTGAGGACAAGGAATATGGCAAAACAAACAATACTTTCCTCTTAATTTTTCCAGATTCTTTCTTTTTCATTTTCTTATCCCTTCCCCTTTATTTTGTAGAAACACATAATGTGATATTCAAAAGAGTCACCTGAAATATATCAAAGAATATAGCTAACAATTTACATTATTGTGAACCACACAGTAGTCTGGTAGTAGTTTCGCCAGCACTGGCTTTTCCAGACTCACTTTCCTCCATGTGATTGAACGCCCAGAAAATCATGTATGATTATGGAAATGTTCTACATTAACCTCAGATCTCTCAATAGCTAGCCTACATGCCGTCAGCTCTGTTCAAACAATCTTCACTATCCTCAAGAAACCATCTGCCACAGTTTAAAAAAAGTCATACAGACTAGTGTCTAGAAGGCCATCAATTCAGATAGCCAAGCAGGAAAACAGAGATATTAGCAGGAAAGGAAAGCAACTAACCCTGATTTTCACTGACAAGAGTGACAACATTGTTTTCTCTCTTTCATTCTACAATTTCCTCATTATATGCTTTGCTATGTTCCCAAATTAAGTATGTTGCATAAGTCATGTAAGAACATTGCACCTAAACAAGTTATTCCTTGGCTTCATATATAAAATCACAACAAAATATAATATATAAACATAAATATATCAATTAGTTGGCTGTAGTTTTTTTTCTTAAGTGAAAGGACATTCCATCCAAGTAAAGCTGGCATCAGATTGGCTGAGATTTATAGGATCTGCAGTCATGTTATCACACAAGGCCATCATCTGGAGTTAAGTCTAGGGGCAGTCTGAAAAGAAGAAACATTTACATCAAGGTACATGGCGTTGCAATGGCAATATTGGGTATTTTGGAGAAATGTGAACATTAACATACTACGTAACAAATATGAATACATCAATAATTGTTCATATTCATTCAGGAAATATGCAAGCACCAGTGAAAGGGATTGAAACAAATCAAGTGAGTTTGGCCACTCACCACAGACAAGTGTCCATTCTTAGTCTTAGCCACCAGTAGTTCTGAGCCAGGAGTGAAGTCTATGATGCCCTCTTTACCCTGCCCCACTGTGAATGTTATACTGTGGAGGAATAACAAACTAAATAACTGCCTAAGAGGAGCCCTAAATAACACTGCAAATATCAATGTAGCTTTCAAAGAGCGCATTCAATGTGGATATACATTTGACCTTTCCTAGACCCCACCCCTTTCACTTGTCCTACCTAGTTACTGTAACTAGGTAGGACAAAACACCATAGAAAGCTATAACAGCAAAACAGACAGTTGACATGCAAAAAGGGGCGGGGCTGGGAAAAGGTCAATTAACACAATTTAGGTTATTACTATTAGGTTCACATACAGTATATAAAATATGAAAATGATATTTGTGATCTCATGGGTCATAATATACATGTATGTACAGTACATATGCAGTAGTAACTCCTATAGCTGTTAACTGCCCAGGGCCACTTGCAGCTTACAATGCATCTTACGTTAGCATTATGTGTAGCATTATAACATACCGTGTGCACACATTGTTGAGAATCTCACCTGCCCTGGTTGATGTTGATGTTGTTCACTTTGTCAGCACAGATGGCCACTTTGGTCAAAGTCTCAATCACATGGTCACTCTGCAGAACTACATCTCCCTGGTGCCCGGGGACAAAACAAGGCAAACACTAGCATTAACATGGTTACATGATGGCATGTGTACAATAGTTTGTCATTCACGGAAAAAGAAGAAAAAAAAAAAGTGTAAGAATAAAAAGTATTTACCTTCTGCTTATTGTCTTCACTAGGAACGTGCAAAACAAATAATCCATCACTCAGAGAGCTGACTGAGATGCCTAATTAGGGTTAAAAATAAAAATAATTTAGAGATGAAAATACACAAGTTTCAAAACATTACTATTACATCCTTAGGCTGTGTCCATATAGCGTTAAACTCAGGAGACTGCGGGCCGCTTCATCCCAGCAAAAAAAAACATGTCAATTTCCTAACAACTGATGATATACTGAGAGCTAAATAAAAAGAATATCTAAAATTGCCTCAGTTCCATAACAAAATCAGCCTAATACAGTAAATAAATATACTTTATGTTTCTGCACTGATTTTGTAGCAGTTTACCTTTTAAGTCTCCATAGTCGATGCGCTGCTTCAGTTTGCCCTCCTCTACGATAACAGCACTGTTGGTAGTCAACAGCAGCTGGCGGGACCGGGCTTTGTAGCCTTTCCTGTCGTACTTCGTGACTGGCACAGCATACTGAAAGGTCCACATGTTACACACTCATTACACCATCCTGCCAGAAGTGGCAAACATTGAGAAAAATGCTAGCAGTCAAACATGAATCTCTGAGTCATTTCACAGGAAGAACATTCAAAGCGGTGCTGCCGAAAACATCAATTATTTTGTAAATAAACACCCCTCCAATAAACCCCGATCAAACCTCGTAATTCATATATAATCAAAAAGAACATCAACCGTTCAGTGCTAACCTTCATCTTCTCATTGCCCAGAGCTTGAATCACTTTAGGGTTGATCTCCTCACCATCTGAACAAGTGAATAAAATAATTTACATGCGTGCGCTAAAATGTAACTTACAATTTCAGAATAAAAATACCTGGAGTCTTACTGAGTCGTGTGCTGACAAAAAGTTTGGGAACGCTCTGTGGGTAGTTGTCCTTCTTGTCCTTGAAGAGCTCACTGGCTACCATCTTCTGTTCCATCTACATCAAGAGATGTAGATGTGGCAAAGGAAATGAAAACAAGACATGGTTGAATGAAACAATTGAACACACATCTTGATGATCTCAGGATTTGTGGTGCACAACACCATGGGAGGTGACCTGGTTTAAACATTCTTTACCTGGTGTTTCCATTCTGGGTTCATTTGTTTGCAGTACATCCACACCATGTTCTGCATGCACAGTTTGCGAAGCTGCTCAGATGCCTGAGGACAAAGCAACATTCGCAAAATTGTTTAACTGAGACTCAAAAGCATATCCCCACACTGAACTACAAAGACATACACACATTTATATGCATCTATGCCATTACCTCAGTGAGTGCAGCCGGTGGTATCGGCCAGCTTTTGTCCAAGACGTTCTTGGGAAGGTTTCTGCGTAGCTTCATGAGGAAAGAGTATCGAACGTAATCCAGGAAGTACTCGTTCTCCGGGCAGCGCTCGTGGTGGCGGTAGATGAATCCTTTAATAAACCTTTATGGGGAAAGTGAGGGAAAAGAGAAGTGTCACCATAAAGGGCTGAAATAAATCAAAAACTTCAGATGCCTACCACGATTAGAGTATACAAACCCATCAATAAAAGGCACAAATACTGTACTTGTATTTCAGAATATATTGCATATAGTATATACAGTATGGGCCTTTTGTGTTCGACAGGTATGGGTATGCTGTGCCCCCTGCTGGCCAACTCCAGTACCTGCGGATAGTGTCCGTAGCCTCTCTCCTGCGTCGTGCCCTCCTCCTGGCTAAGATCCCACGCCACCACGCCTCGATCAGAATGGCTGAGGAGGGACACAAGTTTTATTTATCTTTATATATATATATATATGAGAGTTAATCCATACAAACATACATGCAAGTAGTGAGTCACCAGACTTCTTACCTGAATGTCTGAGCTTGTGGTATTTAGATTTCTGTCTGTAGCCTCTCCATCCTGCCTGCAGCTTGGTGGCTGGATGGCCAAGACAGACACACAGATGACAGAAGACAGAAACAAACACGTTTTATATTATGTGGCATTCTGTGGGATTTGGAACATGGGAGATTTTCTTATTCAGGTTAAGCAAGGTCACAGCGTATGGCAAATTACTGTTTTCTCTCACCCAGACTGTGTTTCCTGGTCTCTAATGCATCCTCTGTGGCAAACAGGGTCTTTGGAAAACGGATGAAGATTTTGGATCTATATAGTGGAGAACATGTTTAGTATTCACTTGTCTTCCTTCAAGTTGTGTGTGTGTGTGAGTGCGTGCGTGTGTGCAGCAGGTGTGTATGCGCGTGCGTGTGTGCAGCAGGTGTGTATGTGCGTGTGCAGGCGCGTGCTTGAGGCTGACCTGCCAAGCTTGTACTCCTCTGGCTTATATCCCAGGTGTTTGACTAGGGTGGACACTCCATCGGAGAGCTTTCCGTTCCAGCTGGGCCATGTGTCTGGACACAGGGACTTGTATCTAGACAGGCACAGGGACACATGCAAAACTAAACACTGACGCACGCATACTGAGCACAAGTATGCGTGCGTCAGTATGCACAAGTGTACGATACATACTTTTGGGAAGCTGTCCAGTCCAGCTTACAGTAATTGGATAGACCTTTACTCACACACCCAAAAGGCTTCACATGTTCACATTTAACACAGAAAATGGACACCCAATCCCTTCCCTTTTCAAAGAAAAAAAAGCTACTTCTTCCCAGAAACTTGAGGGGTCTTCATTATGGCCATGTGCAACAGCCTTTGAGTGACAAACGAGGAAACATAACGCCCTTTTCATTGATAAAATGCACTAGTTTATTGCTGTGGTGTCTCTTACGCACAGCTTGTTTTGGTGACCGCGTCACGTATGAGCAGAGGGTACTGCCAGTACGTGGGAGAGAAGAGCAACTTCTATTTAAAGCTGCGATCATTTAGTCCAAAGATAGGTGAGCAGTTCAATCCCCCTGCTATGCAGGCACAGCAATGGCTTGGGCTCAAATGCCACCAGGGGGTTTCTTTTCCCCTTGCGTCAATGTATTTGTTTACATGATCTTATTTGTTTATATAAGCTTTTACATAAGATTAAAAAGTGTGTATTGTAGTGCCTAGACAATGACCCCTGAAGTGTGAATTGATCGTCGCTTTTCACCTCTGTAGGAAGATTTCATAGCGCCGCCTGTAGGCAAAGCCAGCTCTCCGCACCCTCAGGTTCTCCATGAGGCCCAGGTATTTCACCTGGTGACGGATCAACACCTCGTCAAAGCGCCCTGGGGGAGCACAGAGAAGGTGGTGGTGGAGAAAGGGTGAGGCGCTGCAATAGTGCGTCAGCAGAAGAAGGACAAAGCCTCTTGATTCAAGGCGAGCTTACAAAAATGTAGCCTCACGGCACAAAAAGGCCAACGCCAGTAAATGCTAAACAGCTAGTGTGGGAGTGATGGGAGACAGAGGGACAGTGTGAGAACAACAAAAGGCACCCTGTCCAAAACACAATATACTAACAAGCACACTGAGGGCACCAGTGTAGTGCTAAACACAGTCCAAACTGTTGGTACGAGAGGACAGAAATAGTTTGTTGCTACATTACACATCCATCCCTGTATAAATTATACAATGTTTATATACTGCATATAAAAACATGGTATAAAATGGTATCCACTAAATAATTCATATTTACATTAGGAATGTAAACAATAAAATAATAATGATCTCAAATGTAATATTTTGTGAAATATTTTGTTTAAAAAAAGTTTGATAATATTACGCTATGTATCATTAACATTTCAGACTTTACATGCATTACAAATAATATAGATTTCAACAGTACTGTATCTGTGGCTACTGAATAAATAAAGTAATCATCATATTATATTACAAATGTATTCTGCATTAACCAGCGTTAACATATGTTAACAATATTTAAAACATAAGCATAAAAAAATGTCTGAATCTGATCAGTTCTGCTATTGGTCCTCCCCTCAGCCTACTACTGACTTCTACATCTGATCGATAGCAGCTTCACCATTAGCCAACCTATAGTAAAACAAGCCTGGAGGCGTACCTGCTTGCTTCGAGTCATTGGGCTTGATGCAGCGCACATACGACGGGTCCTTGGACATGAGGATCTCCATGAGCTTAGCCAGGCTGCACTTGAACTGGGTGGCTGCCTGTGAGGGGCAGACGCACACGCAGGTGGAGAGACAGGAACACGCTTAGTCTGCTAGCGAAGGCAGCCAGGCAGGGCTCACTGGCCAGGAACAGCAAGAAGAGGTTGAGACGAAGCAGATGTCTAAGATGAGCGCATCGCGACAAAGGGCGAATGATTGAGCTCTCTCAGACTGAGAACACTTGTTTCTATAGAGCGGAGGGCTGAGGATGGAGCCTGTGGCAGCATCGAGATAATGTGTGTGTGTGTGTGTGCGTGCGTGAAGGGCATAGAAGTGCCAGGGGCATTCCTTAGTGGGTGAGAGGCTGTAGAGAATGCCCATCACACACCCACTGCGCCTTAGAATGGGGGTGGGATACACACAGTGCTTGTGCCACTGTGAGAAAACATGCTAGGACACCAAACGGTTTGTGGAAGGAGCAGGCACATTTCCGAATGTATATTCACCGTATCTGGGCGCTTCTTGTCCGTCAGCTCTTCCCTGTCAAAGCACTGGGTCAAAATCTTGTTCTCTGACATACACATAACCTGCATACGCACACAAACACAGGTTAAAATTGTGCCACAAACCAAATGTACCTCCCAAGACAACGCTATTGAAAGCTCACCCATACCTCTTTGAGGTTCCTAAATAGGAGATCATTGTTCTTGTCCAAAAATCCTGAGGAAAGAAAACAACTTTATTTTAAAAGCATGGAGAAACCAAACTTACCTAAAGCACGCACAGTAACCATTAAGGTTGCTTAAAACCTAACATGATTGAACCTTACATTTATATTAAAACTTGATGTTTAAAACACAGACAAGACGACCACCCAATTCTAATCAATCTGTAAATTCTTTATGATGTTATATGAGGCTCTTGAATGTGGACTTGGAATTGGGTAAATTCTTCTTTAGAAAAACGCCAGGTTTAAACTGCTAAATATGGGAGACATTGCACCCCTTCCGTCAAATGTCATGGCATTGCAAATAATTAATCTTATGTGTGACGTAACAGGATGCTAGATTAACGTTGAATTATACTCTACATGTGATATGCTGTATATCATGCTATGCTATATTCATGTTAGATTTCCACTTAAAATCAAAAAGACTATAAATTAATTAATCAGTTCACAACATATTGTGACCCAAAAGTGGGGCCCAGATCAGCGCTTTGAACACCAATGCTGTATGGTGTTTATGGGTGAACTAAACGCGACACAGAGACATTAGCATGCAGGTCGTGAGCCCACATACCGCTGACATTGTAGTTGACCTCTCCAGCGTAGTGCAACAGCCTGAACTCATCCCGGCCAATTACCTTCCGGGTTTTTGCATCAGCCAACTTGTGACTGCACACACGCACACACACACAATAAATAAATGAAACATATACATATTCAAATAATTCAATCAGATTAAACCGTTAAGAGAAAGGGTATGAGACTAACGTGACAAAGTGGGGGTGTCCTCCCACAGTGTCCTCCAGCTTCTCCAGGAAGGTCAGGTCATTGGCATCACCTGGCCTCAGGCACTCCTCATCCTACCACAAACACGAGAGAGAGAGAGAGAGAGAGAGAGAGAGAGAGAGAGAGAGAGAGATATTAGATCAATTCAGATCTGATGTGCAGAAACCCTTTTCACTGATAGAAAACATAATTAACAAGACATCTTTCTGTAGTAGGTCTGGAAGTAAGTGCCAAATGTTTATGGAACTTTGATGAAAATGAAAACAACTTCTCAAAAATAGATGCTGATTTATTGGTGACAAACAGTAAGATAGTTGATTTGTTCACGAGAGAGACAGAGAGAGAGAGACAGAGACAGAGAGAGAGAGAGAGAGATCGGCTGCTCCACCCACCAGGATAGAGATGATCCCTTTGAACTTCTCCTCCACTAGGTCACAGATGATCTTGTTGTTGAAGTATTGCACTGGCTCCCACTGGAACCACACAAGAGTACAGTTCTATATTAGGGCTCACTGTCTTCTGGGTTGTCTTCTCTGAGGGGGTCAGTTGCCCTCTTGGCAACAAATCATCCTTTGAGCCGCCGCTCACCGCAAGTAAACACATTCCGTTAGGGCAAACACCCGCTGAAGGTGTCACCGTGCGTCAAGAGATGCCAAGGTTTGGATCAGGGATGGGGAACCCTGGTCCATGGAGGGCCGCTGTCCTGCAGGTTTTAGATGTCTCCCTGCTCCAACACACCTGATTCACATGACCCTAGCGACCCATTAAGTTGAATCTGGTGTGTTGGAGCAGGGAGACATCTAAAACCTGCAGGACTGCGACCTTTAGTGGACCAGGATTCCCCACACCTGGTTTAGATGGTGGTTACATTTCTTGAGCATCAAGCCACGAATATTGCACTGAATATTGGCAGATCATTAAGCTCTGCTGTGAACTTGCCCCCGAACGGTGCCAGCAATGTGCATTGGTCTTTAGAGTAATCACCAGGTTATCATAGACAGAAAAGACGTTTAATTATTAACAAACAGTATATTTACAGCATTTCCTCTTTCCAAACTCAAAATTGCTGCAATTATTAATATAATAACGACAGTTGTTTGGAAAAACTGGAAATACCATTTATTCTTTTTATATTCATGTCACATATTGTGTTAGAACCATGTCGCCATTGTGGCAATGTGGGAATGTAATGTTTTCAACAGTCTCAGCTCAACTAGGAGATGTTCTGATACTCCCTGACCCTTCCATCTGCCACCTCTTGCTTATGCATTTTGATATACCACTGACTCCGCATTCCTATACTTAGAACAAACAGGGCCTTACAATTAGGAGAGCAGAAGTAGACTATTACTCAGCAGCGCCAGACAATCTTGCAGATGGTCTCTGTGCAAGGTAGTAAATTACACTGTGACTGACCAGCACCTTGAAAGGTTCTGTTCTCAAAAATATATACTGTGACAACATGACACTGCCCCGTTTTGGGGCAGTCAGCCCTATATATGCTGTGATTTCTCATGTATTGTCAGTGCTCTCTTGAATAAACCTCTTAAACGGACCTGGCTGCTTCATGGTGTTATTGACTTCATTAATACTTCTAAGCAGCGACCTTAGATACCAAGAAGCCTTAGAACCTTCTTGGCCGAAACTCTCTCAGGAGGGCTTGAGGTTCTGAATTTAACATTAGATTATTTGGTGTTGTTAATTAATTTGTAGTTAATTTTTTTGTTAATTTTAGTTAATTTTTAGTTAATTTTGAAGCTGCGACCTTCTGATACCTGGGAAGCCTTACAAACTTCTCGACTGAGCCTCCCCAAGAAAGTATCAGAATTAAGAGACCCGACAGTTGTAATAACAGTCAACACTAACAGTTGCTATAGTATATATCGTCTGTATTGCATCCAAAGCTGTAGATGCGCTTTCAAAAACATTAACATAAAAATGGTTCAGGTGCATTTAAAAATAAACTACTTGAGAGAATCCCAGTTCTCCCACTAACTGATCATATGGATCTGCATGCAAACAGGCACATCGTGAGATTACAGTAGCACTATCCTCCACATAGTTTCCACATGCTTGACAGCCCACAGCCACATATGTCAGCTGATAATGGACTCTTTGAGTGAAGCGAGGTGACTAAACAGACACACATCCAACTCTCTCCCACAGCCTATGGCTCCCTCACCAGTGGTTTTATGTCTGGACTACAGCAAGTCCTTGTTTAATAAAACAGAATAATGGAAAGAAATCTAATAAGGAAACACAGAAATGCTAGATAAAAACTAAAATGGTCCCCACAATACTTTGTTGATGTGCCCCATTGTATTAGGTGTTTACATGCATGTTCCTCACAAAATATACACACTTATACTGACTCTGACATACAATATATTGTCTTATTGTTAAATGATCCACAGATTGATCATACGGTCCTATGCCAGTTGTCAACATTGGTTAGTTCATATCAAAGCTAACCATAATGTAATTTCAGAGATTTTTAAATATAAAGTGTAAAATTGTGCAAAGGTCATTGTCCACCTGTGAATGTCCAACCTACACATGGGTGCTTTGTTTGGGTAGAGAGCAATGCACTCAATAAAGCTTGGGGGACATATGAAATCTAAAATCTAAACTAGAAATCATGTTTTGGGAGTGTGTTTAATCTTTTCCAGAAATTCCAGAAATCTGGAGTGTTCTGCCCTAGCCACCACCATAAATACTAAGAGTGCAGCTAGCTATTCAGTTAAAACAATAACACAAATAATAGCAATGCAGTGAGAGCCCTTTGACATCTCCCAACCATGTGGTGTGGTCAGACTGGTCAGACTGGTCAGACTGGTCAGCCAGACCTATGAAGGGAACAAGCTTATGGGGAGAGTATAAGAAGAGGAGGGGATCTCTCACCGTAATGCCCTCGGCCTCGTACTCCTCCTGCTCTGACTTGAGTGTGAGCTCGATGAACAGCTGCTGCAGCTTCTCGTTACAATAGTTGATGCAAAATTGCTCGAAGCTGGAAACCCACAAAAGCCAACCGCATGTAGTTTAGCTGGGTGCCAGACTTTCTATGATTTACATAAACATTGTCTGTTTTAACATGTGGCTAGTGGGCTGCACACTGAAACAACCATAACATTGCACAAAAAATTAAACTACATATATTATCAGCCGTTTACAAACATATTGGCAGCAGTTGATATATTCTGTACACTTTACCAAGTTGGCCTCCTGAAGATACAATACGTAATCTATTTAATAATCAGCAGTCAGGTCTGATGATGTTTGATAATCAGGTCTGATGATGTTTGATAAGACTGCTGATCTTACCTGTTGTTCTGGAAGACCTCAAACCCATAGATGTCCAGCAAACCAATAACAGAGTAATGCTTACAAGATTCATCCTGAAAAGAAAACCAAGCAGGAAATAAACCAACAGAGAAGAAATAATGAGAAAAATGGAAGGTCTACAATTAACTACTATATTAAACACGAATAAAACATCAACTGGCTTCATAGAGGATAAAGATAAAGTGACAAGCTCTAAAAGAAAATGTTTTCCCTTGTAACATAATTATGTTTCCACAAGGTGGAGCTGTGGTTTAGCAGATAAGACAGGCGGTAGTAGACCATTTATAATACTGTGTGTATTATCCATTGTGCATTTTCAGCATTGATTAGTCAATCTGTTTGTATGTGTATATGTGGGCACTTGTGCGTTTACCGTATTTGATAGTGAGGCATTGATTTTGTTGACCAGCCAGGTGAAGGTACGTCCGTACACAGCCTTGGAGAGCGCATCGCGAGCTGATGATGCCTGTTCTAGGTTCAATGGGCTCAGAAGCTAGAATAAAAAACACACACACACACCATGGACTTCAGTTCAGACTTCTTAGACAAAGAAGGATTTCATAAAGCCAGTCAAAACACAGGCCAGCCATTACACAGACAGGAAACATTAACATGTGGGTAGTCCACACTCTCACATGCACACAGCAAATGTGTAGTCATTCAGCCTACCTCCTCTCCCTTGGCAATGATCTTCTTATGTCTGAGAGCCTCTGTCAGCAGTGTGCCATTGACTCCTAGCAACTGGAAGACCACAACACGTTAACATGGTGGCAGACAAACTAAATGATCTCTTCAACATCAGGCCCTGCCAGTATCTTTTATATTACAGTCCTGAATCTGTTCAGTCAAGTTGGAGTTAAAGAAGGAACGAATGATGAATTAATACACTTTATTTACAGTATATAGCTCCGGAATTAGTACTGCAGTAAATGTGACATCCATAGCCTGCTGATTCTAAAAGTTTGCAGATTATGTCCTTGCAACTAGCAGCCTTAACTGAGTTGGTGTATATTTATTTGCGTGAGTGTATTGTTTCACCTTGTTTTACATTAACATGGCTACATATATATAGTCACACACACACCAACATAATAATAATATAAAAAAATTAAATGTAAACTAAATGCCATATTGAATACAAATAAATGTTCATTCTCTAAGACAGAACCAGATAAAATACTACTATTTTTTACAAATTATTTAATATTCTTCAAAGTTCTCCCCACACACATCCACAGGGTGCTCATGATTCAGAGCCTTTTGGGTGGGTAGCACAAGAAACCTGTGACAAAGTGTCCTACCCTGGCCAGGTATTTGATCTGTGTGTCGGAGGTGATGCATGCATGTCCGCTGTCCTCCGCACCATACTGGACATTGCCCAGGTGCAGCACGCTGGCTATAATGTTCAACAGCTCCTGCACACAGAGGGAAGGCATGGGGGGGAGGGGGAAGGTTAGCGACACAATGAAACAGCACAGAAAGAACCATATTGCCAGGGGAAAGATGGACACAAAGGTAGAGAGTGAAGAAACACTTGCGTGATAAGATTATATGTATTTGACTTCCTCACATACAGCCTAGCTGATGAAGTCATAGCCAAGGACCTAAGATATCTTTACTATGACTATTAAACAGATAAAAGGGGATGTGATAAAAAAACACAGGGTTAAGAATTGACAAAAATTGAGTGTATATCATCTGTTCAACCAGCTGCAACTGCATTGATTCATATTAACTTGCAGTACAATATACTGATGTTTACAGTTTAGTTAGTGTACTTAGCAATATTTTAGCATTCTGCAGAGTTACATAATAGTTATTTTTAATCTACACTACAACTTGCATTGTTTTCATGTGAAATGTGCAGGCCTTTGAGAGGGAATGTGATTAACAGCTATAAAAACTTTTTTTTTAATCAACAGGCACAAAAACTTGCACACACTGTTTTATTACTCAATAAGCAGAGACGTATGCAGTGTGACTGATGTTCAGGCCAGAGATATTGGAATGAATGTAGAGCCACTGGTGAACACAACCCTTTTCAATCGTATTGTACATCTGTACCACATTTCTATTACTCTTACAAAGTCGCCAAACATAATGCTGTATACAGTATAACCCTTAGATTTGTTCAACTGCATGTTAGAACACACCACTCCTCTCATATTTAGAGAAATTGTCCTGTGGGTACTGCTTGTATATTTGCATAATTACCTGAGTCTGCAGGGATGTTTGAGTTACGTCTCAGGAAAGGTCTAGTTAATGTTTATTTCCATAATTCAAAGTTGTGCTAACATATAATTGCTCTGATGTAATGGAACAAAATGTATTATGCAACTGCCTGCAAAGTTCCGCACCATTCCCCTCCTGCAAAATGCACGTCTCAACAAGTTCCACTCCGCAACAAATAAAAACACATTTTACTTGTTCCTTACAGCTAGTCAATAATGTCACAGCAGGTTAACGAACGTGCAACACCGACTAAAAACTCAATATTCAGCTCAAAGTGAGAAAGTAATTATAAAAATGACAGCTGGAAATATGAATGATATGTGGCCTTTCACATGTACTACACTGTATCATCATACTGTATCTGATATTTTACACTTTATACTGGTAACCTTTTCATACACTTAGCTTTACACCCACAGTATATATTGTACATTTCATTGATAGCAAGAATAATACAGTACATGCACATAATGAAAGGCACAGCCGCTATTGGTCCTCACCTCTACCTCATCCTCATTGAAGCCAATCACATTCAAGGCTTTCCTCACAACCTTCCAATCATTACGGTCGTTGATGGAGCTGACTTTGGGACAGTTTCCCTGAGGAGAAGGCAAAGCAACAGAAGACATACTGGTTAACAATCTCATCATTACGCTGTGTTCTTCTGTACAGTATCAACAGGCATGCATGTAGGCAAGACAAGTTGATATACAGAGCGCAATTCATACACAATATGCAACTCAAAGCATAAGCATACATAAGAAACATACAATACAGTTATACATTTGGAAGCGAAAATAAATTAAAACTAAAAGTACAATAAAAATCTATTTAAAAAGTGGTAGCTACTAGCTAACAAAGCTAATATTGTCAGTATTCAAAAGACTTACAAAACAAGAAGGTTTTGAGAGCAGGTATGAAAGTTGACACCTTTGCTTCTAAGAGATTTTGGAAGTTTATTCCAGATTTAGGAAGCATAATGTCTGAATGATGCTTCACCATTTTTTGTCTTAGGTCTGAAAGCAGAAATCCCTTTCCAGGGTTCTGGAAGGTTCATAGGGAATGAGAAGGTCTAGGAGATATATTTGCCCAAAGCCATTTAAGGTTTTATAGACCAATAAAATTATTTTACCATCAACTCTGGTAGACTGGAAGCCAGTGTAAAGATCTAAGAACTGGTGTAATGTGGTCATATTCTTTTGTTTTCATGAGTACCCTTGCAGCTGCGTTTTGTACATGCTGTAGTTTTAGAATGCTTTTTTTGGGAAGGCCGTTATTAAGGCCATTACAGTAATCTAACCGACTAGAGATGAAGGCTTGGAAACGTTTTTCCAGTTCTGATCTGGATAGTAGGCCTCTGATCCTTGCGATATCTTGTACATGCACATACACAAACATGCACAGCGCACCCTTGTGCAAACAGCCACTAAGCACCTATGTTACTGCAGGTGTGTGTGTGTGGTTTGCGTGTCTGAGGACATCTCCCTGGGACAGTTGCTACTGCGGCTCTAAGAGGCTGAGACTAGGGGCCTGTTAGCCGTAACTCTGGCTGGGACATGAGCATAAAGCTAGCAGAGTTCAATGGTTTCTGACAGGATGTGCAAGGGCAGAGTGGAACAGATACTAGGAACAGATACTATTAGCACTATAGAGACAGAAATAGGGTTGGGCACCGAAACTCTGTTCCAAGCTGACGCGTAGCTGCCTATCACGCTGTACGCTTCATCGCTGCTGTGTATTTCAGAACCTAGCATACATGTACCGT
>JAODUH010061653.1:0-17547 GCA_027564835.1 Typhlichthys subterraneus | reverse complement strand
GAGGCCCTCGACCTCCAGGTCCGGAGTGGTCACGCATACCAGGAGAGGGACGCTTCCCCCGCCCGACCCCCCCCCCCCCCCCCCCAGTGAATAGCATCAGCTCTCACTCCACTCATACAGTGTCTGCTGTCCCAGTAGCCTTCGTGTAAAATATGTATTTCCTTAGGTCTTAGCACAGGATACCAATATGAAAGAGCTCTATTATTTATTATGTCTCAGAGCTTCTCTAGGAATGTATGTATTCTCTGAAAGAATGTTCTAAATCACAAGGTTTTATTATAAGTTGGCATTGAAAGCACTATGGGGGCAGGACAGGTCGGTTATTTTTTCTGACTGATCTTCTCTCCCACACAGGCTCCATGTTCTCTCTTGCAATGAAGAAATGGGTCCAAGGCAACTCCGATGAGGTGAGGTCACAAAAGGAAGGCCCCCCCACCCCAGTGATTCAGTAGCCTGGGAGTGTTTTATATATGCTCTGTATTAGGGGGGGGGGGGGGTCGATATAGCATAGTATGGCGATATTTCCCGTAGAAATACTGTATCGATACACGGACGCCAGTTATCGATCATTTATTATGTAAGTTGCACATGAGAATTTAACTTTGTGTATACAATATTTATGACATGTTCATGTCAGTTAATCGGCTTGACAATCACATTTTGCAGCAATACAATGTATGTGAGATGAGCATAATTTGAAGTTATAGTAAAATAATAAATTTGAAAATATGGCAATATGTTTAAAATCGCAACAATATTGCATCGTGACATAAGTATTGCGATAATATCGTATCGTGGGGCCTCTGGCGATTCCTACCCCTACTCTGTATGCTGTCTGAATGCGAGTTGTGTTCTATGTTTAACTTTATTGTGACACCATCCCCAATCACAAGCTCCACATTCAACTTTCGCTCATTCTGGATACACTCAGTAGAAAGACGTTCTTGTGATTGACCCAGTCATAAAATAGCCCAGCCAATCGGCATCCAATTGACTAGGTCAGATGATGACTATACAGGAGCGTTTTTGAAAATCCTTACAGTGTCTGATTTGATGAAGGAAAGACATGATTTGTCACTTATTGGCACCGCCTCTACCACACAAATTGAAGATGGTGAATCTTGACGTGGGCATTGTGAGATTATGATGTTTATGCTAATGAGGGCTGTATGATTGTTTCTCTCTGTGATGGGGAAGAAACACGTCGTTAAATCTGATTCTCAGACGTCATTACAGTAAACTGAGGTTAAAGGATAAGTATGTCATTTGCTTCAGAAGCACATTTAGTAATATTTCTTGAAATTCTCTTTACACCCTGATAGCGATGACAAAATTAAATGCTCTGACAATACGATTAGAAATATCGGTCATCTGTGAGAGTCGCAGGAATATGAAAACGGCTCACAGTCATAAAGTTCGGACCGAACTGAGCGATCAGCTGGCCTAACTGTCTGTCTGCATGAGCTACGTTCTTGCGCGTACTCGGCTTAATTGTGCACTATCGTGACCGCGGATTCTACCGAAGGCATACAGATGCTTAGGCACAATGGCCGTACCCACAGTGTCCCGTCGTAAGAGAAGGACACCACTGGAGAAAGCAACACTAAAAAAGAAGTTGGGTGCAAATTCTTACATGTTGAGCCATTTCTTATCAGTACCGGTAGCAGAGATGATGTGCTCCTTTGACAAATTCTACTCCGGTGGACGGTGGACTCATCCTATTCATTGCGTGTTCACGTGTATTGGAGGCGTGGTTTAGGAAGGATGATTGAGGCAAGGGGCGGTGCTTTTTTTTTCGATTGTATCTTTCAAAATCTGGCTAAGTTACTGTTTTTTCCAAGATGACGTACTCATCCTTTAAGTCTTGTGCTACTACCTTAAGGCCCAGGAAGAGATGGCGTGGAAAATCGCCAAGATGATTGTGAACGACGTCGTCCACCAGTCAAATCACGACAGCCCAGGCAAGGCCACTAAGGTAGGCGGAGTGAACAGCCCGCCCCGTCCGGGAAGTGGTCGCTCAGCCGTGCGTTTAACGCCTGTAAATATCTGTTGCAGTTATGACCACCTCCTCCCCGCTGACGCACCAAAGGATCCTCACTTCCTCCTTAGAGGCAGACTGCACCCTGGCCAAGCCAGTGATGGACTGCACACACGCTCGCCAACCCTGCAGTGAACTGCATCGCTCAGCTGAAGAACAAGATGTTTTATCACCTCCCCGGTCCTGAATGTGAGCGCTTGTGTGTGTGGAGTGGGGGTGGGGGCCTGCACAGGCAAACGGGAAACTTGAAGTAATCATCGTGACACTCCTTCCAACCCAGTAACACTATGAAGGTTTGCAGAACAACAGCAAACAAGGCAGGTGAAGCAGGAGCTTCGTAAAGCACTTCTGCACAACTCTCCCTGTCTTGCCCAGGCTCAAGAGAGTGTGAGCTGAATGGCACGATCAGCATCTCGTCTATGAAGGGATCCTAGTGGAGACCTATGGAAGACTGACTCAACGCCCCCTCACCCCCCATCCTTTTAATCTTTCCAGTCCCCTAGTTTCTTGTTTTTAGACGAAAGTGCCCACTTAGACAAAGGTCCGTAGGATATAACCCTCCATGGAAATCACGAGTTTTTGGAGATTATGTTGTACAGTTTATGCAGATGTTTTCGGTCAGCAGGTCACTCAGTGAGTTAACTGTAAGTTGTCTTACTGTGGCATTTATGTACTGTAGAACAGCTGGAGGTCTCCTGGTTCATTTCCTGGCCCAGGCTGACCCCATCGTAGCAACCTGGCGCCTTGTGCATACTTTACATAGAAGATGACACACTCCCTAAAGAAATGCTCCAGACTCATGTCCAAAATGCTCTCCATATAAATATATATAAATACTGTATATGTAGATTTACCCTTATATTGATGTTATTTTTTATGGTGATGTTTTTTATTTTATGTATCATTGAAGCAGATTTCAGTGGTGACTGTTCTACTGGAAAGTACTCAGTAAATATGAAAATGTTATTTCTTTTGAGCTTTACTGAGACCAGAAAAGACTTTTGGTACTATGTACCACTAATGTTTTCTGACATGTATGTTTACCTAATCTATAATATATTTAAATTGTGTTTGCTTTAAATACATATTATAAAAGCTTATTGTGGGCCTTTTATTGTTGGTGCTTTTAAGCAATAGTGTATTGGTTGCTTTTACAATAAATAATATAAGAAATTATGTTTTACATTTTTAAATGGGTTTATTCTGTCTAACATGCTAGCTCTAAATCCTATGTGGCAACCAGAAGGGGGAACTGTTGATCATTTTAATCCCCCCGACCACCCCCCCATTGATATGAACCACCTTCACTGCTGGATTTGACAGGATTGCTGACCAATGTTATTTTATTTTTTTTCTTTCCAAAAAGGAAATTACGCCATTATCTCAACCTTTTCTGTTTTTTTTTTTTTTTTGTTTTTTTGCGCCTACTAATCCTTAATATTATATTTGTGAAACGTAACAATGATATTGATGCACATCACTTTATCTTTATGAAAACGATGAAAGAGCTCCATGCATAGTTTCCCATTGTAATTCTGACCATAGGCTACAACAAGAAGTTTCCCACACCTCAAAGGCTAGAGAGGAAACGCCCACCTGCCCGGCAAGCAGTGACCGCGTTGATGTCTGGGCAGCAGCAGAGCGAGGCTATAGGTGCTGGTACGATCAGCCGTAGGCAGCCAGTACCCACAGTTTCCAAAAGAAAAGTGCATCCCGTCTTGGAGACCTATCGTAGACTAGCCGAGAACATATGTGATCCTTGACGTCCGTGACGCTTTAATCCACAATGGAATAAACTCGCTGCAGTCTGCAGCACTTCCATTGCGCCCATCTGAAAAGACAGTTGCACGTCTTGCGCGTCTTTGGGTGTGACATATCTTTTGTGTTGTGACGGATTTCGACGTAGTCGTTGGACATGCAGATTACTTTAACGTATTTTCATGTAGATTTCAGCGTGAAACTTCAACGGCATTTCATCTGCTAATGTTTTTTTGTCTAGTTTTGAGGTTTTGCCATTTTATAACCTAATGTTTTGGACACATTCTGTTCGCTAAGGATATCAAACTGTTGTCTGTTTAGCTGATGTGGTGTTGTTGGTACGGAGCAGTTGATATCAAGTGAGCGCCTTGGCTCAAATGCATTCGCTGCTGTACCGGGAGAAGAAAGAAGCCGGCGTTGGGATTTCTCTGTCTCCGGGCTTGTTGCCTCAAGCTGCCAGGATGTTTAGCTGTGTCGGGTGCTTCTGGGTGCTCCTCTCTTCTGCGCTAGTCGCCGTCTGCAGTTTCAGCTTCATATCGCCAGCATGGATTGTCAAAGACCACATGAACAAGGACTCCGTAAGCTTCGGTTTACTTTGGCACTGCTCGGAGTCCTTGGATCACATGTACAGATGCTACACATTTGGGGGACTGGGAAAATTCGCTGAGATCCCCTCCAGCTCTTGGCAGGTACAAATCCATATTTACAGGTCCTCATCAGAACACATCGATGAGGTTATATTCACTTAAGTAGAATGAGTCAAGATACGATTAATTGAATTGAATGTTATTGACCTTCCCAGTTCGGTGGACGCATGTGTGAATAATACAAATGTATTAGTGTACCGCGATTAGGCGGAGACTCGTAGGCTACCATGCGGTGCGGTCAGGACCTCCAGCACGGCGTGCGACACACTCTTGACTGCTAAAGTCATTGTGGCAGTAGATAGGTTGCCATGCTCGTGTATTCCAATTAAGTGCGTATTGGCTCGGCACTTGCAGAGAGTTACCTTCTAACAACGAACAAAAAGCATTTAGCCAGAGAAGCGTATCCTATGCAACATCCCAATTGTAGTTTCTTGTATAAAATATATTTTAACTCAAATAATATATTCACAGTCACGGGCCGTTTCAGCCAATCACAATGCTCCAAATTAGTCTAGCCGGGTTGATGATGTTGATTTACTTACATTTATTAATTACAATGTATATCCCCCTAACACATTTAACCAAAATGTAATAAATAGCCTATAGTGTGAAACAGGAGATTAATTAATATAGTTTTTTATGTTGATTTTAGATATTGATACTACTGACGTGCAATTAACTAATCTTAAAGCACTGGTTTGTGATTTTGATAAGAATATTTAGAATCCCATCCATCCATCTGTCCAACTATTAAGTGTCACCCCCTAATCCACAGTCGGGTCGCAGGGGCAGCAGCTCCAGACCCCAAACATCCCTTTCCGGAGCCACATGTAGAATCCCACCATATTCAAATGTTATTTCTTAGCTGCTTGACAGCATTTCTGTTTTTCTGTTAATTTGTACTTTATAACAGATAACGGTCTGCCATCTAACTCTGTAGTGAATTATTTATGTATGACGGAGAATTAGCATTCCAAATAGAGATATTAATAAGTGGATGATTGCATTATTGCAGTAATGCAATTTTGTAAGGTAGAGCGCTGGGTGTTTTCCAATCACAGTGCCGTCCGTGTGTGTGCGTGTGCGTGCGTGCGTGCATAGGAGCAGTTTTTTTTTTTTTAAACTAAACTCAAATACCAACCATATCCTAAACTACAAACAAGCAGTATACCTACAGTAGTTTGTGGTTTAGCAAGCAAGTGAAGTCTGTCACTTATTAGAGAGTTTTAGCCAATCAGAGAGTGACTGGTGAAGGGGATTTTCCTGTACAGGGGAGACACTGTGTTATCATCACACCAGTAAGCCGGGCGTAGCATCCTGCCTCCACAGCCATTAGAAAATGTGAAGGGGCCATTACGTTTTCACCAAACGCATTTTATCAACCCTCCTTTCACTCATGCACTGAAGCCCTCCATTTACACACAAGTGTGCTCAACAACCCAAAGGACGCACAGTAAACATCTAATGCTGCTCAGTGCTTGCGCACACGGCTGACAGTGGAGGTATAGTTTCATCTGGCCTGTGCCTACATCACACACACACACACACACGCACACACACACATGCTCACCTTCAACACTATAAAATGCTCTGTGTTTTTCTCATTGGTTTTTGAGTAGAAGGGCCCTGTCCCCAGTGGGCCATGGAGGAGGGAGAGGGGGGCGATGTTCTCATTTCATGTGTGACAGAGGTCCGTCCCACCTGGGATTTGAACCCCACTCTCAGTGATTACAGAGCGAACACCCAAGAGAAGCTAAAAGCCCAACGGCACTAGCATCTGTCACTAGAGCGGTCCCGAGGTGTCGGAGAGTGAGGTTTACGTGGCTTTCTGCACAGCGCGATCGGCTGGCCACCGTTACACATGCAGTCATGATGCTATGCCATACAGAGCTGCTCACATGTACACGTCACGCACACAGACAACGTTATACACAATGGTCTAAGAAACAAGAAACATTTGTTGAGTTTCAGACGAGCATTCCCCAGAATGCTTTGAGGTTATTGCCAGACGCTTACAGCTGAAGTTACTGGGCAGAGCACGATAAACAATACATCTGGTTGGTTATTAATTAATTCTGGTATGACTTTATTTAATTTCCTTATATCTTGCTAATAAGTTGTGTACATTTTCCTCAAGGGTTGTGTGTGCGCGGGCACCTTTGCATGCATGTGTGTGTGTGTGTGCGTGTGCATGTTAGTGGACGTCTGCAGTAAATGCTTGCTTGCATGCCAGAACAATTCTTGTCACAACTCCACGATTCTCACGGTGAACTTAACCTGAAACCACATTTATCCTCGCGAGACCATCCTGATCTCACGAGACTCACTGTGACCTGCTGTGGTTTAGTGTGAAGGAGCATCACGGCCGGTGGCGTTTGCCTGCCAGAAAACATTTTCACTTGAACTTGTTAACGGCTCATGTGCGTCCAGCTGCTCCACTAAACACTGGAGCCGGATTAGCTTGGCCCCTGCAGGACCTTGGCTGGCCGCCCTGACACATACAAATGTGTGCCTGGGCTGTGTGGTTTTTGCGCTTGTCATGGGTTCTTGAATGTCAAGGTCGCGCTGCAGCCTAAACAAGTTATAGCTTTGCTCCAAGAATGCTGATGGGGAAATGTTTTAAGTCCATCCACATCTTTTATCGCTTTTCAGTAAATAACACGAATTCTAGGCTTTGTAGTGGGATGTGAACATATTGATTAGCAGTGATTAGATGCAGAACAATCCCTCCATCCATGCTGTAATTATATTCTTCACGAGTCGTACTTTTCTGCCATATGAAGAATACTTCTTTGTGTATACAGTACAGTAAACCCTTCCCTTGACATGTAATCTTACAATTTAACATCATAACCATTTTATAGTCAGTGAAAATTATGGTCTTTATGGCTTTACCATGGCCTTTTCTGTCCTTTTCATATAACATTTGGAAGAGGAATTTGCAGAACACGGTATTTGAGTTCCCAGCTTCCACAGATACTCCAGACCCATGCACCTCTTCAGAGTCCTCTTGAGCTTCTCCACTGACGTCCCATACCAATTCTAGCTACTTCTCTCGCACCATGCAATGACCTTGCCATTTGTAAGTATTGACTAGACAAATGTACGTTTCTCTCAAACAAACATGGAGGTGCTGTGTTTGTTTGGACGTTCTCTGCTGTGCGAAACTCGATTGGTGATCAACTTAAACCATGAACTTAAAACCAGTCTGATTGTCTTCCAACGTGGTAAATGTGTGTACTACATACACATGATCGATTATAGGGTGGATGACAGGAATAAGGGTGTTGCCCAGGTTATCGTATAGGCAGTTATTTGTACCACACAGGAGTTTGGTCTTCAGTGGAGCCAACCTGGAGCTGAGAAGTTCTTAGGAAGTCAAGCTCCTATGTGCGGATTTGTGGAGGGTGGATGGTGTAGGTGCACTTTAATGTTATTATTATTATTATTATTATTATCTGGCAGTGGGGAAGTGCCCCATCTACAGACGTCAAGCTGCAACAGGCCGGCGTCACAATAACATGCTGGTATGGCTGTCTGAGTGATGGATAGAACAGCCTGAGCAGGTGGCTTACAGTCAGGTGTGCAGAACATGGGAGAGACCAGAAACGTGCTGATCTGCATTTTATAACCTTCCAGGAGTGGCGATAGGAAGGAAATGGGCCATATTGGGATGGAAGTGGGTTTATGATTCTGTCAGGCTTGATGGATGGACGTTACCTGCGGTGTATGATCACACCCACTCAGCCGCAGCACAAGATGTGCACCGACAGGGACGATGCAAACCTTAAACTCCACAAGCAGGGCTGCACTAGCTACACACAACGTTTATTCAATTGTTGGCTGACTTCCCAGTTTGCTTATGAATTATGCCCTTTGCTCCTCTTTGTGATATTTAAGACCCTCTGATCAGCAACTCCCTGGTAGA
Organism: Typhlichthys subterraneus; assembly: GCA_027564835.1. Classification (NCBI taxonomy): domain Eukaryota; kingdom Metazoa; phylum Chordata; class Actinopteri; order Percopsiformes; family Amblyopsidae; genus Typhlichthys; species Typhlichthys subterraneus. The sequence goes on along the minus strand of JAODUH010061653.1, from coordinate 9,176 downwards.
TACAGCTGGCTAACCGACTAATAGGCGAAGGGCAGTGGGGGAGAGAGGCAGCGATGTTTCCTTCACTGGGGAACATGCCGAGTCATCTGGTCCACGGAAGCCGCTGTGCATTTGTCACTTCGCTCGCCTTCACCGAGGATCCTGGGGGTAGTTTATGTATTGATTTACCAGGGAGCCCTCCTCCATTGTTTTACATAAATGATGGCTTACTTGGCCTCGATGCATAGAAGTGGGATGTTGCCACAAGCTGGTGTCCCAGCTGTAGTGTACCAGCAGCACACCATGTCATGTAGTTAATAGAGTTGGCTACCTGTGGAATCTAACTCAGGGTTATTTGTTTACATATAAAACCTTATTCGGAAATATATGTGATCCACAGCTATAGCCAACATAGGCATCTTTTGTAAGATCTTCTTTATAGGCAATAAAGTGGTTTAAAGGAGTTTTCATGGTGTTTATACTGCCATCTAGTGGTGTCGATGGGTATGGGGTGTAGGGAGGGGCAACGTCCACTAAGTAGTTCCCTCTATGTACCTAAAAATAGCTCCTACCTACCTACAAAAGTTACATACATGTAAGATAATGAATATTTATATTTATGCATACCAGGTCAAAGTAATTGCTTAATTTGGTTAGCTTCAGAGAAGAGCAAATAGAAGCCCCTTAAGTGTTCATGTGATACATCAGCTTCAGAATGTTATTGCTGTGGCGAATGTAGGTAAATTGTGTTTTAGGTCATAAAGCCCTTCAATTAAAAATGCAGCACAGTTGGTGAGAGTTGCATAACAAATCTAATAAACTCAAGTTGTTTCAGAAACACAAAATTAATTTAACAGCAATATATTAACTTACAAATCACAGGAATCTATTTTGAAATCTCTTGGTTGACAATTAATGGTTTTTATACAAGATAAACACAATTAACATTCAAAATAATGCACAGCTGTGCACCATACCTAAAGAGATTAATTAGCACCCAACGAATAATGATAAACTCAATCATATAAAACAGGGCTCAGCAGGTTGCTGTTGCATCATGAATGCTTCGGTGAGGCGGTCTCTGGACTAGTTGGTATGCAGCACTAGAACCAAAGTGTCGTTTGGACGATCGGCGCTGGCTGATGTAACAGCGTTCCAAACTTGGTAATGCACCTCGTTTGGCCCTCCACAGTTATCCCTTGATGGGGCGTGTCAACACAGGTTCCATTACTACTCAAATGTAAAGATGATCTGTGAATGGCTCAAATGGAGAGCAGTTCCCCGCCTTGACAACAGCCAGCCTGGGTGCTGTTGTCACAGCTGGTTTTGAATGGAACTTTAATGCATTCGCACAAATGAATAATTGACTGTACGACTTGAGGTCAGTGAGTTTGTTCCTGTAGCGATAAGAATGCGCCGCGGACATGCCGCCTTGCCTAACTGCTAAGCTGATGAAAATCAAGTGCGGAATAGAGGCAGATCTGGCAGCATTTGCTACAGTGTGCATGAATTATGAAACATGCACTTGGGACCGGCAGTAGTGCAGATCATACATGTATGCAGGAGCTAGCTTGATGCGTGATTTTGGCTGATTTTGAGAACTCAAGGACGGCCTATACTCACTCACACTCACAGGCTGGGCGAGGTGTACAGACAGTACAGTATTGGGTCCTAGAACTTCATCTTCATCTACCATTATTACTTATTGTTAAATTATGAAGTACATAGCGTAATGTGTCAGGGACCATGAGACGCTTGAGTCAGAATAGTGCTTTGAACGTTTTGTTTGAGAGAGGGCATAGAAGCTGATTGGAAGTTGTTGGTGATGTGTGCAACAAAGGTTTGGTGTTGTTTTTCTACGTTTGCGCCACAAATGGAAATTTCCTTGAAGGTTTACAAGATGAGCCTCTTCCTGTTAGTTGGTTCGTGGATAGCTCAGCTATCAGCCGTGTATGTGTGTGGGTCGTGTAGTGTTATCGAGACAACCACTGTGGAAAAGAGAGAATATGGTATTTGTTCTTTGCTTTGAAAAGGCACTGTGGCCCTCCCTCTCTCCCACAGTCTCTCTACAATTCCCTCACATTCACTCACCCTCTCATCTTGGGCCCCCCCCCCCCTCTGCTTTCTCTCCAGCGGTGCCCAGCTTTTCATGTAATAATGATCAACCGCCATTTCTCCATCGGCCCTCTTTGTATCCCGATAAGTTTAAAGTGTTAGTTTGTGTGCCAAGCATAGGATTATTGTACCACATGTAGCATTATCAGTAGTATATAGTTCTACTTCTTATTCTCCATTTTTTTTATTCCAACTTTTGTTAGCAGCAGCTTTGAACCTAGAGACAAAGCAAGACCAAATCCGCACTTAAAATTGCTTGACGAAAATGTATCGGTGGTGCTATAACCTACTTTAAGGAGAAACTCTGGCCGGAGTTTTCTTTTGACTGTGTTTACCACCATAACAGAATCAGCACCCCCCTCCCCCCCACACCTCCGAGGACCAACACAAGGGCAGTTTAATCCACAAACTTGTCTCCGGGGTTGTCATTGGGTGTGTGTGTGAATATATATATATATATATAATGTGTGATCTATAATGCAACACGTTCATTGGAGAGGAGGCAGACATAAAATGCATAGGAGCGACGTACCAAGCGATTTTGCACTTCATTTATGTTTTTTTTACTTGACCCTGTGCCTGCTCCCCTACACAGCCTCCGGGACTGTAACTGCCGTTTGATTGAGACGGGTGCATGTGGGAGGCATCGCTGATGCTCGTGTCATACCCAGGGCAAGGCAGCACTCCTCCTGGCAAAGTAACACTCAAGACGTGAGACTTAAAAGGATTTTAAAAGGCGCAAAAAGAGAAGCACACTGGAGGAAGTGGGGGCTTGTAGAGCTGAGCGACAGCCCGCATCTCTCAGGAAGGATGGATGGATGGATGGATGGATGGATGCTTGCTCGCTTTATGGACATGCACGACTGTGCTTAGGCAGTGCAGCAACTTGTGTGTGTGTGGGGAGGTGGGGGGATGCTGTACAGTACATGTCTTCTCCTCTTGTTTGGTCAGTTCACAACTGGGTACTGTATGCGTGTGTGTGTGTGTGTTTGTGTGTGTGCATGTATGTAGTAGACTGTGTAGGAACATGACGGCGTCATAAAATGCATGCACGAGCCTGACGTCTTGCATTGTTCCCAGGTACTGAAGGAGTCTACAGTTTTTGTGTATTTTTGTGTGTGTATGTGTTTGCGGATGCGTGTGCGTGTGTGCCTGTGTGTGTGTTTGCAGCTGTCAGATGGACCCTTCATCACAGGCTTACAGTTGATTAGGCTGTAAAATAAACACACAGTGCATAAGCCTTTCATCTTTATTGGGGGGGACTCCTTTGACATTTGCGTCAGAAGATGGTTGAGAAATTGTTGGCATGCTCAGTTTGATTGGAATGAGACTGCAGGACTTTTAAAGAGTTTTAAAGCTACCAGAGAGAGAGAGACTTTCCTCTGAACAGTTAAGGCATAAAACAGTTGAGGCATAAAACGGAAGCTAGTTTCCTCCGTGGCTTGTGGCCATCTTTAACAATCTCATGAATGTATTGGCTGAGCTGGTATAGTCTACCTAACGTTTCCGTAGACAGAGGATATGCAAAATGGGCAACACGGTGGCCCAGTGGATAGCACTGTGGCCTCCCAGCAAGAAGGTCCCGGGTTCAAACCCAAGTCGAACTGGCCTTTCTGTGTGGAGTTTGCATGTTGTCTGTGTGGGTTTCCTCCGGGTGCTCCGGTTTCCCCCACTATCAAAAAACATGTCAGGTTCACGGACTCTGGAGGTCCCCGGGCACAACTGCATGAGTGGCTGCCCACTGCTCCCTTGAGGGATGGGTTAAATGCAGAGAATGAATTTCCACTAAGGGAAATAAAGTATGATTTCTAAAAAAGAATAACATATATGGTTTATGTACTTTCCCAATAGGGATTGTACTACAATAAAACAGGTATTTTCTTTTACTTTTAGACCTCAGTTTATGTCTGCATTACAATTGTGATTCAATTTGACTAAAAGGTCAGAAGAACAGCTTTGTTTACTGAAAGTCATTCAAAGTCCATTAATTTTTCAGCATCAGAAAACTGTTGGCTGCTGTAACCACGTTACCTCGTCGCCTCCCCCTGCTGGCAGAAGACAATGTGTCCACATTGTAGCTTTAGATGCAAGGCTACTGCCCAACCTTAGCTAATCATACACTAGCACTGCAAAATTGCTCTTGCTAGTGGATCGCCGTCATTGCTGCCATAGCCAGCAATCTAGTTATGTGCCACACAACATTAGCACACGGTGGAGGCAAAATGTGATGTTAGCGAACAGTCTTGAGGCAAACATGTAAAGTGTAACTGCGCCCTAAATGGTGTTTTTAAGATGTAAACTAAATAATAGGACTACACTGTGATGTGACACATACATGCTGGTGTTAATATTGACAGAACTATTGTTTTTAAAAATAATTGTATTTCATGGTCTGAAAATTACTCTACACATCATAGTCTCATAAAACTCGCCCTGGACTTGGCTAGTTTCATACAGTAGGGTAGAGTGGGGGGTAAGACCATAGAACTACATAATAATGCTCCCTGGGGCAAGACGCTTCCCTGCAAAAGGAATCCAATAGTAGGACATTTGCCCACCCCCCCCTTCCACACACACAGGGGCAAGATACCCTCCATGGGAATTGGTGATTTTGAATAGTAATGTTAGATTTTTTAATACATTTCATCTAATACAATAACATAATATCTAAGAAATCTAATTTCAGTGGAACTAAGGCTAATTGGCTGACTTTATGTTCATTATGGCTAGCAATATTAGCTTGCTGTAGCACCAGTGAGCTATCCACCATACTCTGTACCCATCTCTGTCTCAGCTCTATTGTTACCAGCTACACTCCTCCAAGTGGTTGCTTTTTAATGTACCTCTAATGTACCTTTAATGTACCTCAACCTTTGACAGTTGTGGGGAAAACCACTTTTTCATACTATGCACCATGGGCGTGGAATAGTTTGCAATATTTTGCATCTGAAAATAAACAAATTTATATTCATTGATAAACTTAAAGCATTCTAAAGAATGGTGGTGAAGGAGGTATGTGATTGTTTTTCTTGAGCAACCACTCTGTTTGGTTTGTTGATCTTTTGTTTTATTGTAGATTTTATGTATGTACAGTATATAATGTTTTACTATGTCATGTTTCTGTACGACTGCCACCGTGGCCAGGCCTCTCTGTAAAAGAGATGTCTGATCTCAATGAGACTTCCTGGAAAAATAAAGGTAAATTAAAATATAATATCTTGAACTCATTGCTAGAGTAGACTAAGCATCCGTGCCTTGTTTACATGATTGTGTTACGTTGCAGTTAAAGTAAGGTCAATATAAATACTAAGATTATAAAGATCAAAATCAGATCGAATGACTTGTGAAGCAAGATAAGGGCTCTTCCCCATCTAGGGCGGTCAGCGTACCCCATCGTCGGGCATGCTAGCTAGATTTTACATTTAGTTATATAAGTTGTAATATGTTTTGATTTCCTAATGCTCTAAATGTGTTTACATAAGCATACTGTTTGTGTACATACAGTATTATGCTGATATTGAAATTATATATATTTTGTTCTTAAGGGGGGGCGTCCCCCTGCTCAAATTACTACTCAGCTCCTTGACTCAGTTTTAGCATATTTCAAGGTTGTGCAACAATGGGTGGAGTCAGACTCAGAGCCGGGCTGCAGTTACACTTTAACATCAGAGGACAGTTGCTTTTGTAGATTTGACTCGCTGATCAAATATAGTTTGGGTTTATCCACCGCTCGGAGCGCATGGTCCATTTGACTCCCTCCAGATGGTGCAGCAGTTGGTGGTTAGTCACCCTGACAGGTGAAGGCATCGCCTGAATGCAGCTAAGGCCAGGTAAACTGGGAACACACTGAAATTAGCATGGGGGAAAAAGGCCTTGAAAACCCATATGAATAGCTGTAGCGGTGGTCTGTGGCACACGCACGCATACGCACACACGCACACACACACACAAGGCTTTTGCATGTGTCAGAAGTACAGTCAGGCGTGTATGGAGTTAATACATCCTTCCATGGTGTTTTGGCAGAGGGAGGAGGCTCACCAACGGGTTGTAGTGCCCTCTGGACTGGCTCTCACTTTTCGTCCTGGCCCATGGCTTGATCTGGCTTTGTGGGAAGACATTAAAACCAACATACCTCCCTCCCACTTCTCTCACACTGTGCACACTGTAAGAATTTGTACCCTTTCTGCTGTTGGTTTATCTAATCAAATAGCACTGAACTGGGGGGGGGGCGGGACGGGACGGGACACAACACATTTCAACACATCCTGTACCCCAGTTCATTCATCAGAGAGAGAGAGAGAGAGAGAGACACACACGATGAATGTTTCATTTGTGTTGACACTGACCTCAGAGCGGCACATTAAAGTATTGCTTTACAGTGCCCTGACTTGGCCACTGGAATGGAAGCCTGGATTTCCACTGACAATGGACAGGCTACAGTTACTGTATGAGTGAGCCACTTTTGTGCAGAGGATTAGACCAAAGCCCCTTCTAATCTCTGGAAGGTTGGGAGCCAATGCTCTGAAACCTAATCAGTTCATGCCATCAGATATTTTAATGAATAGTATGAGAACAGTAATTACCCACAAATATAACAGCAGAGAAATTACAATGACAAGTTTTCTTCCAGTGACACTGCTCTCATAGTTAGACACATGCTATTTCTGTGCTTTTAGTATAGTCCAACAGAATGCTACAACAGTCAGTCGAAAGGAATGGCGGCTCGTGATTCTAATTTCTACCAGCCGCCATTTATTTCCCTGTGTATATCTATTAATAGATAGGCATTTGGTTAGTATGAATCCAAACAGACACAGGGGAACATAATCAGGTAATCATGACAACAAGACACTGGTGCAGACATGTGATCAAGAAAACAGTTATTACATGATAAGACCATCGCCTGCAGGTGTGTGATTCCCCTTGTTCTGGACCATAGTTTACCACAGATGTTTTTAGATTACATGATAAGATGGTCACCTGTATTTTGACCATGAATACTTCAAGCCTACTGTCTCTGTTCTGTCTAAAGTCTGATGTCTGACAACTAGTGATGGGTCATTTGCGAATGAGCCAGGTCTATAAATCGGCTTCTTTATGAGAACGATGACAGCCATTTCACAGCCGCAATTTTTTTTTCCCTTAAATTTTTGTTGATAATTAACTTTAAACAGAATAAAAAGCTATAATTTATCTGTCGGGACTTGTTGCAGGCTGTTTGGAATCACTGTCAAGCTTCGATTCACGGCAGGTTGTAAGTTCTGTTCCTTGTTCACGCCCACAGGTAGTTGATAGTCCTTAACTCACCTCACATGTAATCCGTAAGTATTAACTGCACGTGTGCAGCGCATTAACGTGCTCTTGTCTGTGGTGTATTCTGACAACAGTATGCATGCAGAGCCAATGTATCAGTAGAAAGCTTAGAACCTTAGAATCTTAGAACCTTTCGATATACAGCCCATCTGACACAAAAGCCAATTCCAAGTTATTTAAAAAAAATATTTATTTCTCCTTAAATTAAAGTGAACAAAGATAAAAATAAAATTGTTTGACAAAGTTGATGAGTTGATGAAGTTAAACACCAGCATGTCAAAATCAGATGTTTTTATCCCAAAAACAATGTTTTTGAATGGTAGGTTATTCTGGAAATTATATGGTTAGGCTATTTTATAGGTGCACTCATATTAATCATATAGGTAATACTATTGTTTAATTTTGCTGAATTATAAAAGCCAGAAGTGTTAGAAGAGCCATTTGGGATCCAAAAGAGGGGCTTATTGCTGGGCTGAGCGTGGCTCACCAGAAAGTGACAGAATGCTCTTCACTACTGACATTTGTTTTAAAAGGCTGCATCTCAGTATACAAGGAGTATATTGACAAGTACGATGCCATCCAATTGGCGCTATTTGTTTTCTAAACCTACTGTAATGCTTTTTATTATAATTATTAATTATAATACTGTACTCTGAATGAGGATCACCAACCAATATGGAACAATTAGGTTGGATGTAAGTTTGGTTTTGCACTGGTCCAGACATACAGTATAACCTAACAAAACAATGGTAATCAAGCTAAACACGTCTTATTAATATGATACTAATGATGATACTGTGTATGTGTGTGTCCGTTGGGAAGGGGGAGGGGGGTGGCATGGGTGTCCTCCTAATTGCCTTTGAATGTCACGGCCTATCTGATGCTTGTCCCCAAGGCACAAATGGACACTCCATCCACTTGTCAGGTGATTAATCTGCGCTCCCCTTTTTGCCTCACCTGCTCTCCATCTTGTATTCACTCTGAATACGCCGCTTTGCCCCGCCGTTCAGACGTCTGTCAGGCGCACACATCTGCGACACACTCCGTCCCCGTCACCTCTCTCTGAAGATCAATGGGGAGACGGATGTATAATTTAACACGTTAATTTAGCAGGGGGGTGGGCAGGTTTCTTAGAGTTCCTTTTACAAATGATAAAGTAACGTGAAAAGCTGAGAGAGACCTGCAAAAGGAGGTGAGAGAGAGAGAGAGAGAGAGAGAGAGAGAGAAATGAGAATGGCCGAATGGAATGGAGAAATAAATATCTGTCTGTTCACTTTGTGTGTGTCTGGACCACTCGCTTTTGCAAATGGTCCAGACACACTGCTAATGGTCTGCTAACAACAGAACACTCTAGTCTGAAACCTTTTGTTTCGTGAAAAGAAGTTAAAGAAAAGGATGTTTATTTATTGTCACATACACATACATGTCCCAGGGCACTCTTGAAAAAGATTAGTATCTCCTGGTAAAATAAAGGTTTAAAAAAAAAAAAATGTAGCAAAATTCATCCTCTGCATTTAACCGATCCCTCAAGGGAGCAGTGGGCAGCCAATGTGCAGTGCCCGGGGACCAACTCCAGATTTAAACCAGTGTCACTGGTCAAATGGCACTGACTGGAGACTTAACAGTTGTTCATTGTACTCATTTATTTGGCCTATTTAAAGACAGTCAAACAACAAAGAAGATTAACCATACTCTATAAGTTCTGAGAAACAATATATATATATATATATATATTGTTTCTCAGAACATATGTGTGTATATATATATGT
>JAODUH010061632.1:0-17549 GCA_027564835.1 Typhlichthys subterraneus | reverse complement strand
TCAGCACCGGGGTTTGAACCCACAACCTTACGGCTGTAAGTCCAGCAACCAGCCCACTAGACCATCCTGCCCCCCTACATGAAGAATTGACTCTTTATGTGAATGGATCTTCCTGCACACAGAGTGCATTGTCAACATGTGAATTTAGCCAGCACATCTGAGGCATTGACTGATAACATGAGAGCCTCTCATTAGAGTGTTCTTGTAAAAGGAGAATTTGCTCAGATCACAATAAGACACAACAGTTTGTTTCCCTCATTGGAAGCCAATAGCCAATTAGACAATTTGAGAATACACAGTAAGTTATTAAATTATACCTGGTCATATACAGTATTAAACAACAAGTTGTTGCACTCATTTTACCTTAATACTCCTCCAGATGTCTTTCAGGTGTGTCAATGTATAATTGGAGATATATCAGATATTCTATGCCTCTCCTCTGGTTTCATCATATCATGTACATTTCATCTCCCGTCTGCCAGGAACATGCTGTCATACAGCCACACTGTATGTAACACTGTTACATACAAGTATTGTAAGTGAAAGTGATGTATTCATGTTCAATTAGAATGGTGAGCATTAATTATGTATGTCTACATTTTTAAAAAACATTTTACTTCACAAAACGACTCCTTTAAATGTAAACGAATATTTGTCTTTATGATGAATTAACTATATAAGGGTATAGGGTTGCCTATTTTTTTGCAATATTGCCACAAAAAGGTGGAACCAGATTTTGCAAGTGAGATTTTATTATGCTTAGTGCGACCCGTGATTTGGTTAATTTATCAAAATGTATTAGATCTTGCAATCACTGACACCTTATAGTTAGATTTGATAGCAATTTATAGAAATGATATAAAAACAATATAGTGCTATAATTCTGAATGTATAATTAAATGATATTACATTATCCATCCGTTATAATATTTTGTAATAATCTAACGTTTACACAGTTACACGCAGTTTAATTGACATGTAACGAACGTATAATAGCGCAAATATGCACAAGTCAGTCATTCCAACACCGTGCTTTACTTCCACCAACATTTCGTGTGCGTGAATGTGTGTGTGTAGAGAGAGAGAGAGATAGAGAGAGAGAGAGAGAGAGAGAGAGAGAGCGCGTCATCCAGCAAGCTGATTTGCTGTGAAGGTTGGTTGCGTAAAGTTCCCAAACCACTCCCTAGAGCTGTTTCGACTAGTGAACTCCCTTCCTTCACCGAGGACGACGAACACATCGGGTACCTTATTCGTGTCGTTAGTACCTCGCTATTAACGTATATTTTGCTATATAAATTATCAGATCGAGATTTTGTTTCAACACAAGTTGAAAGCACAACTTCGTTCACGTGGAGTTGATTAAGACGCTAACAGAATGGTGTTGAAATCGGAAGACGGTGTCGGTAAGTTTGAACTTTTATTAAATATGTTCTCACATCAAAATTTTGTATACTGTAGATCTAATGCTCATTTAGCAACGTTAATAACATGAATGTAAAATAATAATCACTGGATAAAGTCATTGTGTTAGAGTTTGGCAGACCAATGACGAAATGCTGAGTCTGGTTTTGTTTACACACGACTTCAGAAGCTGTATTAGGCCAGTTAACAATTAGGAATGTTATTAGCACTATTTATACATTCAACAAAGAGGAGGCCGTAGTCCTAGTGCTATTGACATTATTTTTACATGTTGATTCTAATTCTCATATTTAGCACATCATTCTAAATATCACTATTTGTAAATGCTGTGGCCTAGTTTATGTTATATTTGTCTTATGAAACGTGTGCATTTACTAGTACATTATTATTATGATGATGATGATGATGACGCTGATACTGATTATATTTATTATTTAAAAAATGTTAATCATCATCATGTAATTTTAATAATCTTTCAAGCTTTAAGAATTGAATTAGTTGAAATTATTACTTAAAGAACACATGCGTAGTGTCATTTTTCCTATACAGTATCAGATCATATCAGATCGCCATGTTGGAGCAACAGGTGTGGTTGTATTGAGATGCACTAATTCTCAACATGGGTGAGGGCTGTTGTGAGGAGGACCATGGGCACACATAAATAATACAAACCATGCATTATAGAATAATTAGTTTATACATATTTATATATATATATATTAGCTTTGTATCCTTTTTAAAAGGGATCAATGTTTTGTTTGTTAGAGCAAGTGACTTTAACCAGCAAGAGTATGCATTTGCAGACTAGTTTGCTGTGTTCTTTAAACAGTGTTTGGGCTGGTTTGGCTTGCTGGAGTTGCCTCAACATTAATCATGTTTGAGTGAAGCACTATGTGATCTTGATATGCTGCCACCATTGGTCCCTCCTTGAGTGTCACAACTATCGTGCTGTATGAAAAACAAACCCTGGCCAACGGCTGAGCTGAGCTGGCTCTTGAGCAGCGTTTCTATAGGGTGGCGACAGAACCCGGCAAACCCATTTGTCTCGTGTGCGTGGTCCAGGAAGTTTGAGTATTGTCACTAATGGAGCTCAAATAATCTAATGGGCTCTTCAGAACTACAAGCCTTGACCAGGCGCCAACGCCCCTGCCGTGCGACTCCATAATCATAATTCTCTCTTCTTAATCATGTTTCACCACTCTCCCTGCATCTGTTTCTTGACTTGTCTGTTGTTCTTTCTGACTGCATGGATGTGTGTTTTACTGTGGCCATTTCTATTAAAGGTCTTACAATGTTTTTATGTATTGCAGCAAAAACTATTTTCTGTGTAAATATATTGTGTAGTTATTGCATCCTGAGTATATAAGATAGAATAGAGCAGTAAACAACTATTTTGTATATACATACAGTATATAGTGGAGATACTGCATGCTGAGTTTTGTTTGTTGTAATCCACGCTCATATGTTCTTTGTTTTCATATCTGGGCTGGCTGTGCGTGCATGTTAGTGTGTGTGTGTGTGTGTGTGTGTGTGTGGAGATGCTGCTGGTTGGTATATGACATCTAATGGCAGACCAGGTCATATATTAGATACTTTAGTCATGGCTAATATTGTGATGATACAGTAAAAAAGTTGCATTTTAAGCACAATACATTAAGTACATCTTAGTTGTTAGAATTGCTGTTAGCTGGATATTCTACAGACGACTAGCTGCTCCATTATAATGTGACATGCACAATCTCTGTTGATAGGCTAATGGAAACTATAGTTACTGTGTAATATCCTGTCCCAGGCTTGTTGTTGCCAGGGTTGTTGCCCAGTGTTCTTAAATGTCTTATCACAACCTGGAGGTTTGTAATATCTGTGCTCTAGAAATAGAGCAACACATTGCTATACGAGGATACAGGAAAATAGAGTTCACATGAGGTTTCCCACAATTCCTGACCTTGACAGAGGTCTGTTCTTCTGATAAGACAAAATCTCTCTCTCTCTCTCTTTCTTCACTCTAGTGACATGGAATATATTCAGGCTAATGAACTATATCTACACAGATATTGCTAGTCTATTAAGTCACAATACCTACCAACTAACAAGGGTATGGTTTAATAGATTTGGCAGGAGTCCCCAGACCTCAGCGTACTTACACCACCGTAGTAGTGCTTTACTCCTGTAGTTTACTCCTGCACACTTTTAATGCTAGTGCAGGTTCCCTCTCCTCTCCTCTAGTGCTAACATTTCTGGGGCTGAGCAGGTAATGACATGCCTGGAGAGAGTTTTTGTCATAACAAACCTCAACTCTGAAAACATCTGTTGTTTGGGCCTAGAATTACAAAATGGTGGCTCATAGTTAGGACTGCAAGTCTAAGTATTATGATTTACCTTCCTACTATCAAATTGGATCAGTGACTCATTGGCTGCTCTCACAGCCAATGAGTCACTTGTTTTGGTCATCTTAACATCATACATCTGTGAGTTATGTTTGCTGGTGTATTCTTATGCAGCCATTCAAAGGGTGGGCTGGTGATTGGATGTGCATTACACGTGAACAAAACGACAAATAAACTAACTTTTTATAGGATTGACTTGGATAATGATTCAGAATATGTGCGTGTGCGTGTGTGTGTGTGTGTGTGTGTGTGTCATTTCTCGTATTGTGGGCTTGCTTTTGACTTTTGACTACCGGTAGATGAAAGAAGAGCAATGCAAAGTGCTGTGGGGGAAAGCTGCCACCATAGTAACATTGTCAGAGAGGTAATCAATGCAGCCCAGCCTGCTGTGTTGTCCGTGAGTTGGTTACGTTGGGTCAGTTACTCCTACACTGCCTTTGTCCTTGAGCCCACACCACATATAGTCCTATTGTGGTGAGGGGGGGCTACGGTGTGTGGGTGAGTGCGCTTGCTATGCCGCTGCTGTTCCCACAGGATGGGTGGGGTTTAGTGCTCGCTTGTCCTTCTGCACGCTGAGAATGGCACACAAACAGGAAGCCAGCAGAAGTTGGCGGTTTGCCTGGCAGGAAGTGACATGCCATAATAACCTGGCTGAGCATCTGCTGCACACCTCTCGACCCACCGACACGAGAGAAAGAACACACAGCGACAAACGGATACAGAAACAGAGAGAAAGAAAGGGCTGCATGCCGGAGACAACCAAGAGAACGTCCTGCCTGGTTGCTCCCTTGTACCTTTTATTCCTGCTCCGTCATGTGATGTGTATGTGCGTGTGTGTTTGTGTGTGAGTGAGGGGTCAGTTGATAGTATAGGGCTGATAGGAACCAAGGCAGCACATTTCAGGACAAAGACATGCATTGAAGGGCGGCTCAGTGCTTTTACTTCTGAGGAAATAACATTGACCTGGCTTTGGAGAACTCGACAATGTTAATTCCAATAATTCAAACTGATGTGAACAAAAAAGATATGTGTGTGCGTTTGTGCGTTTGTGTGTGTAGCCCTCGAGGGGCAGGATGTCAGGATGTTTATGCTGGTGTGTTTGCTTAACACAGAGACTGTGTCTGCGGTGCCCCCGTTATCCCCAGCAGTCACACCATCATGGAGACACATTCCACAGCAGAAGCAAAATCACCCACAGCATAACGATACTTTATGTAACACGTTGACCATATATGGTCAACTCTTTATCGATGTGCTTTACTAATTCAAGCTATGTATTGAGAGCCTACAGCTGACTCACGGGTCACCTATTACCAGTAGAGTCAGAGGATGCGGGTGTAGATGGCAGCCAACACTACAGACGTCTACAGAGTGATTAATCTGCGGTAACTCCTTGTAGACATGCTGAAAGGCCTCCCATCTGTTCTGCGTTGCCGTGGAATCCGGGACATGAGTAGAGTCATGCTGTATAAACATGCCATTTTGGGACGCAGCATGGAGGAATGCTGGGAAAACTAGTCAGTTGTACGCTATTATATAGTTCTGTGGCAGCATGGCTGCAGGGTATTGGCCCAGAGCACCTTCCAAGTGTCACAATAATACAACACTGATACAAGTTGCTATTGCAGAGATATAACTAAAATATTTCAGGGAATAAATCTAGTCAAATGCAGAAATCATATCAATATTTCACACTATTGATTCGACGTAGGAACCCTAAATAAGACAAGATGCAGTTTCTGGTTGGTTGTCATAAGATAGTGTAACCAGGGTCTGTCACACTCAGGACACAAACCCCACTTTTCCGTGCGGAGAGCTACAAGGTATGCTTAAGCCCAATGGGCTTTGCTTATCATACATCACCAGAGCGTTCTTACACTATGAAATGGTTCCCTTTAGGCTTATTAAGGCTTTTTAAGGCTGGGGCTGCAATGTTAACTTGACTTGTCATGCCAAAGGACTCATAAAATAAAATGACTCAATATCTTACATCGAAGTCTACATCAAGTTCCACTCCACCCCCATGGGAAAATACACCTTAATGGCCACGTAAAACTACAGTACAAACATCGTTATTTTGAACTTCAAGCTCTTATTATTCTTAAACAGCCACTGGCTATTTAAAACTGGGTTCACTCTAGATTAAAGAAAAAGGCCGGCCACACATCACACGTGGACGACATTTGTTCTTCGTTTTCACAGCGTTTGTAAGTGAACGCATGATAGGAAGCAGAATATTGAATGGCCACTGGGTGGAGCCTTCATGATAGGGAGAGAGGAGAAGAGAGAGAGGTAGAGAGAGAGAGAGAGAGAGAGGGAGTAGGGGATCTTTCCAGATGGACATAGCATTGTGCTGTGAGCAGACTGAAATGATAGCTGTACTGTACAGTTTAGAACCAGGCAGTCTCTCTCTCTCTCTCTCTCTCTCTCTCTCTCTCTCTCTCTCTCTTTCTGCTTCTCTCTGTCTCCTCCTCACTTGCCATGTGGATGCAAGGCTTGCCAGCATTTGACCAGCAACCGGGATTGCTGTCATTGAATCTCTTGAAAAGCGAGGTGGAGTGATCAGGGGAGAAGAGAAGAGGAGGTGCTGTAGCACTGAGGTCAGTTGAGTGGCGGTCATGATGTGTTCCATACCCGGTGTGTCGGTCTATCCTGTTGTTTTTCTCAGGCTTGCTGTTCTGTGGATTTACACTCTGCGAGGTTTTTATTGGCGCGCGCCGTGAAACATAGCACTTATAGCAACACAACCAGAGTCAAGCTGGAGATGAATTGCGAGCCCCAGCCAGATCAATATGGGCTACGATGAGAGCCGCAGACGGTGTAATGGATTTTCTGCCCTGTTTAGGCTATAGTTTACCATTGTCTGCTTGCATCTGCTGAACTGTTATTGTTATTCACTTGGTAAGCATGCTTTGAGCCTTGTTGCAGTGTGTCAAGGCCAGACACAACTCCATAGACTGATATACTGTAGATGATTGACTGCAGTATGGTACTGGGTCATGTGGCATTGTTATTTAGGCTGAGGTAGGTGTGTGTGTGTGTGTGTTGGGGGAATGCTTTAAAAGCCAGAGCCTTCATCTGAAGCATGTTCTCTGGCTGTTTCCCTGCACAAAGGGAGAGCTGTTGTGAGCGGCCCACTGTTTGCACCCACCCTGTGTCGCTGTGTTCGCCGGGCCAATTGCCGTTCCTCGTCTCCCTCCCATGCTCAACACAGAGCCCGTTCTCCTGTGGGACACCCCCCGCCTCCTCGAACAACCTCTCTTCTTCCTCCTCCTCTCCCACCCCCTCACATGCTCTCTTTGACAGGTTAGGTTGAACCCTTAGTGGCCCTCTGATCCATAACTGGTGGCTGAGGTTGTGTGTGAATGTGTAGGCTTGTAGGGCAGCTCTGGGAACCCCCCATTACAGCAGAGGTCAACCAAAGTGCTCCTGGTCCAGGGCCTGCATCTCCGACTGGCATTCCTTCACAGCCCCTGCTCTGCTTTGTTGAAAGATGAAGGGCCCCTTGTCTGTGTGTGTAGTGGTAGAGAGAGGTGAACTCAAATATACAGTGTGGGTATATACGACCCGAGTGGGAAGCTGAGGACGTTGTGGATTAATGAGAGTCGGTGGTAGATCAGAGATTAGAGGAATAGGCCGGGACCTTTTCTAGTTCAGAGACGCTACACGATGTAGAAAGCATCTAATGCACCTTGAGGCATGTCTGTCTCTGTGTGTGTCTCAGCTCATGTAATTGCCTATAATGCGTGGTGCATGTGTGTTGTACAGAATTCATTACTCCTCATTACTGGGGTGCCTGGCTCCTTGTTACATGAGACTGTCTCAT
This sequence comes from Typhlichthys subterraneus, assembly GCA_027564835.1. Classification (NCBI taxonomy): domain Eukaryota; kingdom Metazoa; phylum Chordata; class Actinopteri; order Percopsiformes; family Amblyopsidae; genus Typhlichthys; species Typhlichthys subterraneus. The sequence continues at coordinate 9,914 of JAODUH010061632.1, read as the reverse complement.
TGGTTTAGGCTAGCACAGGCAGGGGCCCCTGTGTGGTCTCTGGCAGGGGGCGGGGCCTTTGTGGTGATGTGTTCTTGTACATGAAGAGCACATGGCTGCTATATCCTTATTTTACAGTGCTCATTTGTATAAAAAGAACCTTGTTTTGCAGACGGCCTTGCTTTTATGTGCAAGTAAGTAGGCCTGTCACGATAACTATATTTGTTGGGTGATATATTGTTCCATAAATAATAATAAATAATATTATTGTCAGAATCATGTAAACAATGTTTTTTCCGCTATTAAGTATTCACTTGTATAAGTATGTCACTAAATATTACAAATAAACCTTGAATAATAAACCTTCTTCAAAACGAAGTCGTCTGGAACTATGCAGTCGTCTGGATAAACACCTATTAAAACACTTCTTAAGTCGATATATCAATTATCTTGACAGGCCTTTGTGCAAGTGTAGAAGATAGTCTCCTGGACAAGCTTTGAGCAATGTGGAGGGTTAGAGATAGAGGGTGTGGGGGGTGCAGTGTTTTTTTTTTTTTTTTGGTCGTGTTCAGGAGATTACAAAGTTGATTGACGGAGAGATGGAGGAGATTGCAGCAAAGGAGATGAGAAATGCTTGTGAGAAGCAGAGGAAGGAGGGAGGCAGGTAATCAGGTCTAATGTAGAGCTGCGTGTAAAAGCTCTGCTTCCATAACCGCGATAAGAACCCGCACAGCACACGCTGTATGGATGGAAGGTGTTGCTTCCTCCCGAGCCATTTATCTACCACCGTCGCTGTAAGTGCTTCATCACAATGCAATCACGTCCACCCACACATAGGCACAGACACACATGCTTGGCATGCCGTTTTCCATACTCTCCCAAATTCATTGATGTTTCCATTTGTTCCTGTGATCAGTGCCACCCGCCACACACAGACAGACACTCTTTTAATAGAAATCACCTCAAACAGTAGACCCCCATCCTGCCTCAAACCCAGCAAGCCACTGTTGGAAGGGAATATATACCCATATTGTACATGCATGTACAGTTGTGTGGAAAGGTTTGGGCAAATTACATATTTTGTTGAGATTTGAAGTAAAAAGAAGTAAACACAATGAGAACATTATTCTGCAAATGTTATAATGAATTTGATATAGAAATATGAAAAATAGTAGATAAAAATTTGTAAATAAACTTGTTATTAAGTTTTGGGCAACCTTGCAGGTCTAAGGTTACATGTTTGGTGTGAGGGCAAAATCAGACGAATAAAACACGAAGTAGTCCACAAAAGGAGCCAAAATGAGCCAAAGCAGTAGGCAACAATGACATACACACACAGGGCTGGGTGATATGGACCAAAAATAATATCCCAATATATTTAGGTTGAATACTGATACACGATATATATCGGTATTTTCTATAAAGTGGGTTAAATTCGTCAGGCATAGAGAAAAAACAGGAAACTTTTAGCGACATTAATTGACATATCTCAGCTTTCTCTGGTGGTCACTCGCTCCTGACTCCACTCCTCAGGCCAAGTGCAGGCATGGAGGGAGAGACAAAAAAATCAAAAAAGTAATGAATAAATGCATAATATAACTATATCGATATAAACAATATTGTCAAATTTATATCTCTTTTGAAAAAATGTGATATACCGATATATATACCGGTATATCGCCCAGCCCCAACACACGCCACGCCAAGTCGCTAACATAGAGACTCCTGCAGACAGACAGGTACACGTAATGGCAATAGGTGTCTGCTGTGTGACTGAGGGGTGTTATGGACGGCTGCAGGCCGGTGGGTAAGGACGCACAAGGACGGGAAGACAGCGCTCATTTCATAAGGTGTCAGGGCCTTTATAGGGTCTGTAATAAGGCCTGTTGGGCCCTAGGCACGTCAACACTTATTAGGAATCAACAGCTGCTGCGTATATGTCCATATACGATGCGATGCGCATTATGAGCACCTTTGTCCAACATACATGTGGAAAATGAGATATAGAGATACCCTGGGTACTAACCATGCTGTACAGGCAGTTTGTCAGGGCAGTTTCTTTTGATCAATCTGTTTTTGTGTGTTGTGTGTTGTGTCCGCCACGACTAGCCTCTTGAACTGGGTCACATCTGAAGGTTGTGTGTGTGTGTGTGTGTGTGTGTGTGTGTGTGTTGGGTGAGGGGGTGATTCTAATTTCCTGATTTCCTAAGAAGAGTCCTCTGGGTGGAAATGAGTTGTCTGCTGTCGTGGGCAGGGATAGCATTCAGGCTCTGTTTTATAGCAGGGCCACAGTGGGGGAACTCCCTCAGTGCCACGTCCACTTACATACCCTGTACTAGGAACGCATGCTTGTCACTGCCATACCAAACCAGCGCATTGGAACAGGTACGGTATCATTATGATGTGTTGTTGCTTATTTATGAGAATATGGCAAAAATCCCCTATTGCCTGCTGCTGCGCAATATTGTACCAGGAACATAATTACCTGCGGTCACTCGCTAAACACCGGATAACCTCAATAAATGGCATTCGAGTAATTCTGTTCAGAGTGTGTGTGTGTGTGTGTGTGCGTGCGCGTGTGCGCATGCCCAGGGAGAGCTTTGATGACGCCGTCCCGGATGTAGGGCAAAAGCCCTTTTCTGAATGATTCCCTCTGAGCCCTTTAGATCACGGATGTTGTTTCCACAGCACTCGCATACACGTTTTGTTGCAGGAGGTTGGGGAAGACACCTTACAGTAAAAGCAACCAACGCACGGAAGGCTTTACGCTTGTGTACAGTCATCTATTTAGTACTCTTCCTCTTTTATTACTGAAAGTTCAGATAAGACAGAAAGCATGTTGCCAAGTGCTGACACAGCGCCAAGCATACTGAGATGTTCTGTACCTGCAGGCATTCTCTGTGTATGTGTTTGAGTACGAGAGAGAGTGAAAATGTATGTGATGCTTGTGTGATTACATGCAAGTCTACATCATGTGTTGTATGCCCTGTGTGTGTGTGAGTGTGTGTGTGTGTGTGTGTGTGAATCCCCTTGATGACCCGTATTCTAGGCAAGGCAAGGCAATGCAGGGCTTGGAGGATCAGGGTGTGGGTGGTATGTGCGCCTCTCAGCCCACAGAAACATCTTCATACGTATAACGCTATGCCCAGGCATATTGCCACAGGGCTTCTCTTCCCTGTGATAGGCTCTTGTAGATGTCTGCACGGACACAGGGCACACCAGGAGTGAATAACGTACTGTATATGGAAGAAAAACACCAGTGATGTTTGCAGTATTTTCAGTGATGCCACTGAGGGCATCACTGAAAATACTCCCGCGCTCTTCAACGCAAGCAACTGGCTTTTATACCCTGTGTATAGCTTTCTATTCCTCTGTCACACAAGTCTTCCTTACATGTGGTTGTTGTCAAAGCAATTAACTCCCTAAAGAAGTGGTTCTGGTTGCAAATGAAGAGCAGGCGATAAGGAGATATCTCTTGTCTACCAGTGGAGACTTTGCTGTGCTGTTTATAAAGTGTCACATTGAATCAGTGGCTAGGAGTGTTCTACGTGATTTGGGCAGTTTTGCGGGCCAGGCAGCGTGGCGCCTTATGCATATTTAATGGACTGGAATCACCAGAAATAGGCATTACCAGATGGTTATATCATGGATAAGCCATTCCAAAGATGTAGTCAATATAAAAGCAATATTTTGTTGTGATCTACCATTTTCGTGATATAAAATGTACATTTACATAACAAAAGATGTTGGCCAAATGAAAAGGCACTTTCTTTGAATAGCATGACTTAATATCATAACAATATGAACACCGCTGATAACTGTTTATTTTATTCATGACAGTTAGATTCACAAATAATAAAAAGATGTAACCTCTTTCCTGAGGGGGGCTGGATGTCCCCTTCCCTCCCTCGACAGTCGCTGCCCTTTTACATCCCTGTCTGGCTCTCGCGCTGTTTTTCTGTTCTATCTTCTGCTGTCCGTCGCTACCCATTAGCCAGTGCAGACGCTTGCTGAGTGACAGCCAAGCACCGCTGCCACGTGAAAGCGAAACACGCCCTGCGCCGCAATTACTTAAGTGGAAGTGAAATCTGATGCATTCTGGGTAGTCTTCTCCAGCTGCTGTCATTCTTTTTTGGGTTTCGGGTTCAGCCGGCTCCCCTCCCTTCGCTGGTCCAGATCCCGATTTATTTGTTGATGTATTGGGTGGATCCATGAAGTCACGGATGGGTTTTCTCAGGTGGCTCCCAGAATAACACCAATCGACTATTGATGTGATTCTCCTGACGCGGTGATTCAGGCTCAATTGCCTGTGCTGGCAAGGAGCTATACAGTTTTGTCATGATGGAATGTGCCAAAAGGGACCCCTATCCTCAGGGACTAGGGACACTGTCCTGTAGCCGACCCTGACGTATGAGGGTCAAGAGATATGGTGTTGTGTTTCTCCGTTGTTCTCTCCGTAATGAAATGACGTAGTCTTTGTTGATGTGCATCTCTCAAGTTTGGTCCCTTTTCTGTGGCCCTCTCTCCTTTCTCTATCCTCTCTCTCCAAGCCAGGAATGCAGTGGGAGGTTGTGCTAGGCTTTCATTTCTTCCGTGTTGTCCGGCGACCGAGCATGACTTCATGACCATTTCAGAAACGAGGAGCGCACGCTTCCCATTTTAGTCTTGTTGATGCTGTTAAACAGCCTGTGCTTTCTCAGTGTGACAATATCGTGTCCAATTGATTGTAGACAGCCAGGGCCCCTCCCCCACATCTCTGGTTCTCTCTCGCGTGTCCACTCGTGTCTTCCTCGACGTACAGTAGACGCTCTCAAGGGAATTGCGTGGGTACACATGAAAAGGTCAGGCTAGTGTTTAGTCAGCTGCCCACCTGCATTCTCCTTTCAGCTTTCACCTCGCAGGTGAGGCTGAGTGCCGCGGCTCCTACGCGTCTCCATGGATACAGGTACATTTGGGACTGATGGCGGCCGACGTGCCTGCGGTACGACGTAAAGAGCACGAGGTGCGAAAGGTCAACCTTAAATTGACAGCCACGCTCTCCCAGTGGGCGGACACAGAAGGACAACGTCCCTTTGTGTTTACAGAGCTCTCCAGTTCCCCTTCAGGGCACCACTGTGTGAGAGCGCCTTGTTGTACAGCTCTGTTATCCCCTCATTCATTATTAGCTGACTCTCAAATGAGGTTATTTAGTTGGACAAGGAATGCTCTTGTTTTATTGATGAACATACTTTCATGTGAATGATTTCATTGTTTTTCTTGTAGAATATCTGCTTTTAATATGTGTATTAAGAGTTAACGACTTGTACTTGTCCTTGTAGGACTATTAAAGGGAATTACTACTCATTATGAAGGTGTATTTGTGTACAACTGTGGGTGTGTGCATGCATACATACGTGACTCAATACTACGGTACGTGTATGTCCGGACTAGCGCTATCAAACTGGTTTTGTCTCCTAGTGGGGTGGTGTTTGGGTGGTGGTTATTGGAAGTTGGGCAGGGCGTGGTGGCCTATTCACAAGCCTGTCAGCGGCATCTCAAGATGTGCGATGGAACGAGTAATCTGAGCCCTCGCGTTGATGTGCGTCATGGAGCCCCCTTTGCCCCGCCAGTCACCGTGTAAGCACTGGCCTGTTGTTAACACATCGCTGAGCTCCACCTAGACAGCACTAGCCATGACCCCCTGAACTATAAAGCCCTGTGGCGGGGTCACGAAGGAGGGAAGGGTCGCCGGGAAGAACGCTGAGACGTCGCTCACCACAATGATGTCGTGGCTTAGCTGGTGGACGTGCCTGTCTAGTGAACAGGGGAGCCTATGTTCAAATGACAGCAGTGCCCTTTGTGAATCCAATTCCAGTTGGACCTGCACACGGCTCTTACCTTCCATGTATATTGGTGTCAACTTACGTCGAAACATGTCAAGCTTGCTTTCAATTCCTTTACATGAAGCAGAAATTTAAATCCCATTGGTGTTTCTTTGTGCCTTTCTGATCCTGATGAGTAGTCACTGTTGTGTTTTGAGGCTGACTGTCCTTGAGCAAGGCACTGAACTCAGTCCTACAGTACAGTAGCCCCCATTCCTTATTTGGAGGATGTTTTGGCATACTAGTCAAATGGAAGAAACAGCTGTAGGTGGTAACTATAAATGGTGGTTTGATACACCGCTAGAAAACAAAATATATTTTTAAGCAGTCACTGAAGTAATGGCCCAATGAGTAATTTCTAAAAGAACAATTTACATTTTTGCTCACATATTTTTATATTCATATTAAGGTGTTGATTTTTTCCCTATAATACATTTGTAGAAAAATAAAATGTAAAATGTCACTTTTGGTTGAGCGTGATGGCTCAAATGCAACACACACATGCACGCACGCACACACACACACACTCACACACACACACACACATAATGAGAATATTCAGGACACATCGCTCCTCCCTTGTTGCTAATAATAATAGAGAGAAAGACTGGCAGCCCATTGAGACCTGTCACATTACTGCTTGTCTGTTGCTTATACTCCGTGCTGATTGGTTGACCTAGACTCCTTTATTATCCTTACAAAAGATTGGCTCCTCTTAAACCTGGCTCCCACTGGGTCAACCCGTTCAATTGTGATTGTCAACACTGTAAGGAAAGGCCCTCTGTGACAGTTGTGATATACAAGGTCTATATTATATACAAGCCATAGTGACTAGGCTAGGCTCTCAGTCAGACCATGGTTTCTGTGCTATGGGTCTGGCCTCTCCTCTCCTAACTCTGGAACAGAGGAAACACGTTCAATATGTCCTCTACTTGCTGCTGTCCCAGTCACCCTGTGAAGCTGCATGGGAATGATTAAGCCTAGTCCTACCTGCTCCTTGGTTATCCTGCCCTAGGGGACAGACTGGCAGAGCACATGACAAAGGGGCATTATATATATACATATATATATACATATATATATATATGTGTATGTATGTATGTATGTATATGTGTGGGTCTATGGGAGCCTGCGTTCTGACCCTCCTTCTCCAATCTCTCCACAGTGCCTGACGACCTGACCCCCGAGGAGCAGCAGGAGTTGGAGAATATCCGGCGGCGCAAACAGGAGCTGCTGGAAGACATTCAGGTACTTATATTATTTGTACTTGTATATTATTACTTGCATTATATTTATACTGAGCGTTTGTCTTTGTTCTTTTATATATATTATACCATTATATTTAATGGTTATACTGCAACAACTGATATGCAAAGAATTATTAGGACTTTGTTAGAAGAATTGGGTGCTCCACCCTTGTAGTTAGACAAGGCCTTAGATATAGGGTGCTATGCAAGGGCTTCTGCTCTAGGGCAACCATAGTCCAGACATCTGGTGGACTTCCACAGGCTCCACTCCTCTGCTTTTTCCTGAAATATTTACTTCACAGTTTATGTTTCTGACTGTCAAAGTTCCTGTACAAGTTCATCAGATGTTTCATTCCAAGTGGAATGTGAAGCATTTCCTAGAAAGTACTCACTAACTTCCTCTGTGAGCAGTCTCATGTTAAGTCATTTGTACTTCCTAATTCTGCGACAATAAGAACTCCATCTTTGCACTTGCCCATTAAGCCAACATTGAAATTAGCCAGGTTGAATTTTCCTATTGTGATTTGGTTACGTGAAACTAGAGTACAATCTACGTGTTTGCTCAGGCCAGCCCCTTGTCATTCCTGTATACAACATCCTCTCCAGCCACGGGGGGTTAATCTGGCCTGAAATACAAACACGGGAGGTGATGAGTTACAGCTGCTATGTCCGTCCTTAACTTGCCTCCTTTGTGTCCCGGCACGGCACACATTAGCCAAACCCGGGCCCACCCCATCCCCCATCATCCCCCATAACCACCACCAACATCCGGCCAAGCCTCCATTCCTCCACGACACCTCCCCCGCACAAGCATGGCTGTTGTTTGTGGAGACAAGCATCTCAGGAATGTGTTGTCATTCACGGGCCTTGAGATCACAGATGTCCCTTTAGCCAACCAACACACTGTGGTTGAGTATGAATACGAGAGTGGAGAGGGTCAGCGGCGCACGGACTTATCTGTTGCTTTTGTTCGAATCGCATTCTCCCGTGGTCAGTTAGTGTTAATGTTTGTTACGTACACATGACTGCTGTAATTGATGCAGACTTTCTTCTACTCTGACAAGGCAGACACCTCCCCTTGTCTGCCCGTCTGTCAACCCAATGTCCTTGCCAAGCCAGTCTGTCCGGGCTCATACCTGCTAATACTCCCTAAAGGCGCCACGCAAAATATAATCCACTTTTATGCTCTCTGACTCCATTTATACTGAGGTCATCCCTGAATATTCTCCAGCCTAATCAAATTGAGTGTGAGAGGACTGTCTAGAGAGCAGGAGGGCCTACTGACGCAAACATTTATCGTAACATCGCCGTAGCTATTACGCACTAACCTAGAGGTCTAGAAGTATCAGAGTGCTCTCGCATTCACATTGACACCCAACAATGTGCTTGTCAACAACCAGAGCCACCACGCTCTGTTTGTTCAGTGGTTTGTGGTCGGCCACCTGGCCCGCAGACAAACACGGCCGATGGCTTCTCCTCTGTCACAGAGCCCTCGCGTGTTTTCTTTGTGTTCCACTTTCGAACACACGCTTTGCATGCTGTTGGTTCATATTTCCGCACCCCGGCGCCAGTCAAACTGCGGGGCGGAATTTTCACTCAGTCTACCTAATACAGAGTTAGTTTGTTTGTTTCCTAACCATGTCCTCTTATCTGTGTCTCCAGCGGCTGAAGGATGAGATAGCAGAGGTGACCAGTGAGATAGAGAACCTGGGTTCTTCTGAGGAGAGGTAAGGGAGAGCGAGCTCTGGAGCCGCACACGCATGCCCCCGCATTTCTCTCTCTCTCTCTCTCACTATCTCTCTCTCTCTCTCTCTCTCTCTCTCTCTCTCTCACTCTCTCTCACCCGCCCACTCTTTATCGCACAACGGCCATCTCAGTTGGCTTTCCGTCTGTCCTCTGTAAACTTAGCAAATGTGTGCACTGTGTCAATTATTAATGTTAAACTGGCCATCCTTGGGCGCCACCCCTTTAAATTGCTCGTGCTTTTAAGGCAGTTTAAATGTTTCAACGGCCATACCGATGATGGAGGCCTCCGTGAATAATGCAGTCCGGGTGGGGATGGCATGGTTAGAAGCATACAATGGTAGGTCCCAGGGCGGGGGCATAGATAGACTATTTCAAATGCACTTTAGCTTGAGTCTAAAACCCATTAAGCCTTATGGTGCATGCTTGTGACCCCCCCGTTTCCCCCATTGATCCATTTATTTGAGACTATACATGATGATTAGCCTACCCAGTTAATGTCTCCCAGCTTGTGGAGAACCTCTTAGCTCAGGGTAGATCAGAACTTGGCAGACAAAGCACAAAGGAATGCTGGGTAGTGTGAATCAGTTGTAATATTAACGGTGACCTCTCACCGTCCGGAGAAGATGATGTAACCATAGTGATGACTTGGACTAAGGGTGTACTTTGACCCCCTGAGGGGATCCCGGCCTGAGAAAATAGCTGTTCCCATATGTATGATGTTAGACTCTTTATCAGCGCTGAGTCATCAGTGACTGTTTAGGGACCAAAGGCTGATGCCGAGCATGAGAAATGTTACATACTAGCTAAATGTATTTAGCTAGTAGTATCAATTTATTTGATTCATAGGCTGCAAATGGAATGATTTTTTTGTTTGTCCTTGAATTGATTTGTTTTGCTTATATTGAATGGAACACGTCACCAAGAGTGACATCACCTTTAATTTGAGAAGAGTACCAAGGAGGTATATACGCAATGTTATATATTAGCCTATTGTAACGGTCTGAGCCGCGCCGCCGATGGGCGGCTCACCCTCCCCCACCGTTACCGGGGCCTGCGTGCTCCCGCCCTCGGTTTCCAGACG
>JAODUH010061621.1:0-17550 GCA_027564835.1 Typhlichthys subterraneus | reverse complement strand
CCTCTTCATCAGCACTACGTCACATAAGAGACTGTCTCTAGTCTCAGCCTCTTCATCAGCACTATGTCACATAAGAGCCCGCCACTTTGTCATTGAGTTACATAGTTGTTCTTTGTGCATGTCAATCAAAATACCTTTCCTGTTAAGCAGGCGGCTCTTGACACAGTGTCCAAGACTTTACTTAAGTAAAGGCTGGTGCTGTGAGACTTAAATGTGTTAGCATATCATGACTTGCCAAAGGTGTTCCAAAGGTACACTTGCTGCATTTGTTTGGTTTCGTTGGCATCAACCACCCTAACCACTAGACTATTGTGCACTTTGTTGTGCGTGTGTGTGTGCGTGTGTGTGGGTGTGTGTGCGTGTGTGTGTGTGTGTGCCTGTGATAGTTCATGCACATTTATTTGCTTATCTTTTTTCTCTGTCTGGCCCCTCCCCTTTCCTCCAGGGTCTCCGCCCCTTAGTGGGACAGGCACGGTGACAGTAGTCGTGGACGACGTCAACGACAACGCTCCGGTCTTCTCCTCCTCCTCCTTCCACACCAGCGTGCCTGAGGACGCCCCCACGGGCACCGACGTGCTGTTGGCCAGCGGCACCGACGCAGACCTGGGGGCCAATGCCCTCATCAGGTACCAGCCAGTGAGAGTGTGTGAGAGCCAATGAGAACCAATGAGAACATGTGAGAGCCAATGATAACCAATGAGAGCATGTGAGAGCCATTTAGAGCCAGTGAGAGCCAATGATAACTAATGAGAGCATGTGAGAGCATGTGAGAGCCATTTAGAACCAGTGAGAGTGCGTGAGAGCCAGTGAGAACATGTGAGTGCCTGCAGAAGGCCATGTCTTTGCTCTCCTTGGCCAGACGTGGTCTCTCAGGGTCGGCCGCCCTCCCCTCTCTTCTCACCCCACTGAGAGCCTGCAGGGGGCACCGCAACGCCCTCCGCTCCCCCAACACACAGTAATGAGGACGGTAATTATCCATGACAGGATGTGGAGAGCCCATCAGGGGGTCCCCGTGATGCACGAGGGGCCCTCTGCACACACCAGGGCCGGGGACCGTTGCCTAATAGTCTTGGTTCCCACAGCCTGTAGGGGCTGGACCACAGACCCCTCCGGCTGTTGTTGTTGATGTTGTTGTTCAGGTCTGTTCGCCCATTCCGCTGTAAGTCTGTCTTCCCGTTTGTGGGCGGGGTGGAGAGAGAGAGAGAGAGAGAGAGAGGGAGAGAGAGAGAGGCTTTTGACTATATGTGTTTGGCATGTACATGTCAGGTTAGGGTTGCGTCTGGGTGTTGAGAGGTCCCCAGAATGCCCCCTCGTCTGTGGCCTAAGGCCAATCCTCTGCTTCAGTACGGTGAAACAGCAAGCTAAGCATCTCGACTCACAGGGGGCCTAGAATAAATGCCTTTCACAAGGTTTAGGTGTACAGTCTCAGATGCAGTGCAGATAGATTTCCATTGACGCTGTATCTTGCTGTTTGCTGATCTGGGGTTCTCCTATGAAAATTAACACAATGGAGATATGTTATTGTTTATTGCTAGAGCCCTTAACAGCAGGGCGGCATATGCTGCCATGTCACATGGAAGCAGACAATAATCTGTGGCTCCTACAAATACCTTTTTTTTCCAGTTTACACAGAATTACATTAAAATATCTTGAACCACGGGCTACTGCCACCACATGCAGTACCTCCAAGTGCCACTAGGGACAGCAGGAGCCCCCTCACGCGGCTGCATCTTGACCCACACTGCCTTCCCGCTCCCCCCTTACAGCTACAGCCTGACGGGGGGCGACGGCCAGTTCTCCATCAACCCGGCCACGGGCCAGATCATCACCAGCTCCCAGCTGGACCGGGAGGCGCGGGCCAGCTACCAGCTGCTAGTGGTGGCCACGGACGGGGGGCAGCCCCGCGGCATGAGCAGCTCCGCCACCGTGGCGGTGAGCGTGGCCGACATCAACGACAACCCCCCGCGCTTCCACCACCACCCCTACGTCACCCACATCCCCACCTCCACCGCGGCAGGTGGGTGACATCGTGTGTCTGTCTGATGTCTGTCTGGTGTCTGTCTGTCGTCTGTTGTGTGTCTGAGAGCCCTCCCAGTATTTGGGGATTGAAATGAGAACTTAGATATTATGAATGCAAACACAGTGAGAGAGCCTTTTTCCTTTTGCAGATAAAGGATGTCTGTTGCTTGGTGGCATAGTAGATCCATTTGTTTATTGTGGCCGCTAAATGTTAGTGTCTTCCAGTATTACCCGGTGTGTTATACACCCCAATAGTACTTAGAGATTACAGTGCTTGCAGAGCTTTTATAGAATGACCTATGACCTTTAATATGAGGCAGGAAAGGAAATATCAATGATCATGATAACATCAAAGAAGAACAATAACAGAGGCCTGTAATATTTGGTAAAAACTAAGTAAAGACAAATGCATGTCTTGGTTACAACCAATATAATGTTAATGAGGTTTATATATATTATTTTGGTTATTATTTACTACTAATATTCATATTAATAATTGACAATATTTGTATAATGTAGCAGCTTATTTGCAGCTCAGGGCTTTACCAGGACTGTAAATAAAAATAAATAAACAAACCTTTTTTTAAAAGCAGGGTTAAAATGCCATAATGTAAAATGGCTGCTGTGTTTTTACAGGCTCCCTGGTGTTTGCCGTCACGGTGACAGATGAGGACGAGGGCTCCAACGCCCAGCTGCAGTATTCCCTGCTGGGCCGCAGCGCCGAGCGCTTCCAGATCGACCCGGTGCGCGGCGCCATCACCGCCGCTGAGCGCCTGACGGGCAGCTCCGAGGTCACGCTGACCGTGCGGGTGAAAGATGGCGGCGGCAGCCCCCGCACGGACACCACCACCGTCACGGTGCGCTTCGTGGCCGGCGGCGGCGGCGGCTTCCCCATCGTGACGCTGAAGGAGCGCGCCTTCACCTTCCCCGAGAGCCAGCCCGTTGACACTGTGGTCACCATGGTGACAGGGTCCTCCGCCCGTGGCGGACCGCTGTCGTACTACATCGCCAGCGGCAACCTGGACGGCGCATTTCACGTGGACCAGCTGAGCGGGGAGCTGGTCATCCGGCGGCCGCTGGACTACGAGCAGATCCAGCGGTACGTGCTGTGGCTGGAGGCCCGCGACCAGGGCTTCCCGCCCTACTCCTCCTACGAGCGGGTGGAGGTGACGGTGCTGGACGTGAATGACAACCGCCCGGCGTTCGACCGGGATCCGTTCCGCGCCGCCATCCTGGAGAACCTGGCGCCGCAGCGGGTGCTGGTGGTGTCGGCCGTGGACCGGGACAGCGGCTCCAACGGGCAGCTGGAGTACACCGTCGTCGATGGCAACCAGGAGAACAGCTTTAGCATCAACCGCGCCACCGGCGAAATCCGGACCACCCGGCCGCTCGACCGAGAGAAGGTGGCCCGCTACGCGCTGAGGGTCAGGGCTACTGACCGCGGCACCTCGCCCCGCAGCTCCGCGGTCGAGGTGGTTGTCGACGTGCTGGACGTGAACGACAATGCGCCCAGGTTCTCCAAGATCTTCAGCGCCGCAGTGCCCGAAAACGCCCCGGTGGGCTACACAGTCACACGGGTTACCACCACCGACGAGGACGCTGGCGCCAACGCCGTCAGCCGCTACTCCATCAACGACGCCGGCCTGCCTTTCAGCATCGACGCGAGCTCTGGTGATATCACCGTCAGCAGGCCGCTGGACAGAGAGAACACGGACCACTACGTCGCCAGGGTGTCGGCCCACGACTCCGGCTGGACGGTCAGCACTGATGTCACTATCTTCATCACGGACATCAACGATAACCCCCCAAGGTTCAGTCGGCCATCTTACTACCAGGACTACCCTGAGCTGACGGAGGTGGGCTCGCTGGTCACGCGGGTCTCTGCCGCAGATCCTGACGACGCCTCCAACGGCAAAGTATTCTATTTCATCCGATCAGAGTCTGAGTTCTTCCGGATCAACGCAAGCTCCGGGGAGGTGTTTGTGAAGCAGCAGCTGAAGTATCAGAACTTGTCGGGTGCCAGCGGCGCCAATGTCAACCGCCACAGCTTCATAGTCACAGCGTCCGATAGGGGCATGAAGCCACTGATGAGCGAGACCACCGTCATCGTGAACGTCGTGGACAGTAACGACAACGCCCCCGAGTTTCAGTCGCCCTCGTACTTCACGCCCGTCGCCAAAAGTGTTAAGGTTGGCACCAAACTCATCAGGGCGGTGGCACAGGACAACAAGGACTTCGGCCTGAACTCCGAGGTGGAGTACATTGTGTCGGGAGGAAACAGCTCCGGCAAGTTCCGGCTGGACAAGCAGAGCGGGTGGGTCACTGTCGCATCAGCGCTCACTTCCGACGTCAACAAGCTGTTCCTCATGGACGTCACGGCCAGGGACAAGGGGAACCCCCCGCTGTCCGCCAGAGCCTCGGTGCGAGTGGCGGTGACGGAAGAGAACCACCACACACCCGAGTTCTCCCAAAGCCAAGTCATGGCCACAGTGCCCGAGAGCCTCGCCGTGGGAACGGCGATAAGGACCCTGTCTGCAAGAGACAAAGATAAGGACATGAATGGCATCATCACGTACAACATCACTTCGGGCAATGACAATAGTCTGTTCGCGGTGAACAGCAAAACCGGAGTGCTGTCTCTCGCTCTGCCCTTGGACTTTGAAGAGAAGCAACGACATGAGCTTAGAGTTTCCGCCGTGGACGGAGGCTGGATTGAGAAGACCAGTTTTGTGGCGGTCACTGTCCACGTGACGGACGTCAATGACAACCCCCCCTTGTTCGACCCTGACGAGTATTTCCCGGCGGTGCAGGAGAATGTCCCTAGTGGCACCACCGTGGTCAAAGTGAACGCCACAGATCGCGACTCGGGAGCCAACGCGGTCATGGCCTACGTGATCCAGTCGTCCGACAGTGACCTGTTTGTCATCGATCCAAACACTGGCGTCATCACCACCCAGGGCTTCTTGGATTATGAGGCTAAGCAGGCTTACCATCTGACAGTTAAGGCCTTCAATGTTCCAGACGAGGAGCGCTGCAGCTTCGCCAATGTCAACATTCAGCTGAAGGGAGCCAACGAATACGTGCCTCGCTTTGTCTCAAAACAGTACTACTTTGAGATCTCTGAAGCGGCTCCAAAAGGCACAGTGATCGGAGAGGTGTTTGCCAGTGACCGGGACCAAGGGGACGATGGAGTGGTTTACTACCTCATTTTTGGGAAGAGTAAAAAGAAAGGATTTGGCATCAACGAGAAGACGGGTCAGATTTATGTCAGCGGCGCCCTTGACCGTGAGAAAGAGGAGAAGATCTCGCTGAAGGTGTTGGCCAAGAACGCAGGGAGCATCCGGGGAGCAGACATTGATGAGGTCTTTGTAAACATAACGGTCCTTGACGCCAACGACCCTCCCGTGTTTACGCAGGAACGGTACGACGTGCGGATCAGCGAGGGTCTGTCAGCCGGCGGTGTGGTCACCTTCGTGAGTGCGGAAGACTCCGACTCGGTGCCCAGCTGGAGCCGGTTCTCCTACTCCGTTGCCCCCGAGTGCGAGCAGAACGTTTTCGCCGTCAACCCTCAGACCGGCCAGGTGTCCGTGGCAACCGACCTGGACAGAGAGGTGACGCCAGTGTTCAATCTAACCGTCTTGGCCGTGGACACGGGCTCGCCCTCCGCAACGGGGAGCGCCACGTTGATCGTGAGCCTGGACGACATCAACGATAACGGGCCGACTCTGACCACGGTCACCGCTCAGGTGACGGAGAACCAGCGGGCCGGAACGCCGGTCGTGTCCCTGACGGCCTCGGACCCAGACCTCCCACCCAACCAGGGCCCATTCTCGTTCAGCCTCCTGAACACCGGCTCTGCCGGCAGCTACTTCAGCCTCAGCCCGGCCGGGGTCCTTGCCACCACTCGAGAGATCGACCGGGAGCAGATCAGTGACTTCTACTTGTCTGTTGTGATCAGGGACTCTGGCGTGCCTCAGATGTCCTCCACTGGAACCGTGCACGTGAAGATTAATGACCAGAATGACAACCCTTCAGAGCCCAGGTCTGTGGACATCTTTGTCCACTACTTTGGGAATGTTTTCACAGGCGGCTCGCTTGGAACGGTGAAGCCACAAGACCCTGACGTTCATGACCGGTTCCAATGCTCCCTGATCCCCCCGTCCTCCTCTCTGTTCAGCATTCCCACGGGAACGTGTGGCCTCACCTCCAAGGCCCGCTCGGCGGACGGAACGTTCGATCTCACCGTCCGCAGCAGCGACGGCGTCCACGGCCCGGTCAGCAGCTCTGCACGCGTCTTCTTCGCGGGCTACACCAACGCCACAGTGGACAACAGCATCCTGCTTCGCATCCACTCCCTGGGGGTGGAGAGCTTCCTGACAGACCACTACCTCGGCTTCCTGCGCGTCGCAAACACTCAGCTGGCAGGCCTTGGCACGGGAGTGCTCCTGTACGGGGCGTTCGAGCTCAGCAACCAGACGTTTGTGATGGCAGCGGTGAAGCGCGGCCACGGGCAGTACGTGAGCCCCAGCGGAGTGGCTACTTTCTTCCAGAGCATCCGAGACGTGCTGCTCCGGCAGAGCGGCGTGCAGATTGCCGCGGTGGACCACGACCCCTGCACGCGGAACCCGTGCCGCAACGGCGGCAGCTGCAAGCGCCGGCTGGCCGTGGGCCCCGATGTGCAGGTGGACGAGAGCGTGCCGGTGATCCTGGTGTCCAACCGGCCACTGCCGCCCTATGCCTGCGGCTGTCGCCCGGGCTACGCCGGCGCGCTGTGCGAGGCGGACGTGGATGAGTGCCGGCCCTCACCCTGTCACAATGGTGGCACCTGCCACAACCTGGTGGGCGGATTCTCCTGCAGCTGCCCCGACGGGTTCACCGGTGTGGCCTGCGAGAGGGACGTCAACGAGTGCCTCTCCAACCCCTGCAAGAACGGGGCCATGTGCCAGAACTTCCCCGGCGGCTTCAACTGCCTTTGCAAGTCTGGCTTTGCAGGTACAGCACACACACACACACACACACACACACACTGACATGGAGCTTGATATGGGCACACACAACCCCAGATGTTATGGTCACATGCACACACGCCTGCACACACACACACACACACACACATCCACACACACACGCACACACACACACAAACACACAAATATTTGCTGCCTATCGATTCCAAGAGGTGTTAAAGCCTAAGCTAGCATAAGAGTGAGTCTTCCAAAAACAGTGTGTGGTTTCAGTGTCTAGCTGTAGAGGGCGCTGCAGAGCGCATCGCCTGTGATGCACGTCAGTTCGCTGTGTTTGCTTTAATAGAATAGACACATGCACAGCCCGGCCTGTTCTGGAGCTGCATGTTGCCTTCGCATGCTATCCCATTTCCCAGTAAGCCTCCGCGTCCTGCTCCTGCAGATTTGGCCACCCACAGAATAAAAACATGAAATCTGAATGTATATAGAAGGATTTATTAGCCCGGGGTTCCTGTTTGGCTGGGTGTTGAATATTGTGTTGAATTAGCAGCGGTGAAGATGAATAAGCGCTCCCTGTTTAGACAATTGTGAGGTAAATCAGTCACACAGGAACACACAGCGATATTACTCTCAATTTACGGGAGTACAGTTTTAAGTGGCTATATTAAAGTGTATTATTTAATTCCCGCACTGTTGGCTAGCTGCTTACCACATCATCTGAAAGACATTTTAAAATGAGGCCATAACAGGCAATTAGCCTGAAGTCAAGTCATTACCATCATTACCGTCATTCCACGATGGCTGAAAGAAAATGAGCATACACCTTTGTTGCCGGGTGGGTTTCATGCAGACAAATGACCCTCCTGATCAACTGCACCCTTTAACTTACAGTAGTATGTGCCTCCATGTTGAACTCTCAACTCCCTGTTTTCATGGCCGACTTTTGGCAACCGTTCTTTATCCCCATTAGGTGGCTTGTCTCAGGACTTAGATCTTAAAAAACACGTACAACGTCTCTTTGTCGTGGTTTGCATGCCTTCTCCGTCTGTGTTACCGCATGTCATGGTCAATCTGTTTCACAGTCACTGTTAAACATCAACATCAGTTCACGTTATGCATGTGTATTCCTCACATAGTCTCTACACACCGCAGTGTTTTTTTACTTAAATTGTAATAGTAATAGTAATAATTATTAGTGACATAAGATTATATTGACATTTAAAAAGTATGCATTTGTCTTTAAAAGTGCATTTGAAAACAAATCAAGTCTACTACATTATATGTTGAGGCTTGAGTTCCTTGCGGTGCATGAAGTGTGATGTGATGAAATCTTGTGGGGGGGAGGGGAGTGGCGTTCTCCTCGGACCGCTAACCCTGCTCCCGTGGGACCACCCCCTCTGTTGTCCTGTCCCGTCACCCATTTTGATGTGTGTTGTGTTGTGAACCCAGGCAGAACGTGCGATTCCATCATCAATCACTGTGAGTGTAACCCATGCTTTAATGGTGGCTCCTGCCAGAACCGCGTGGATGGATATTACTGTCACTGTGCGTTTGGTGAGTAATGGTGGACTGGAAAACGTCTGTAGTACACCAGGGGCTGTTTAACCTTTCCCCAAACAAAGGAGAAGAATATATGTTATGCTTTCAGGTCAAATTAGTGGTGATATCCTCAATATGTTCTGTCTATATTATTATGATTATATGTGGCTCCATTCTGGAAAAATCACAGTGTTTATTTGAATCAAGCCAGGGCCATTACTGTTGACACTAGAGGAGTTCATCTAAATCCACAGTAACTCACTTGTTATTGCTCCATGGAAGTTTTATTTTTAGCTTGTAACGATTCATTGATTTGAAGTTGGAGTTTGAGGTCAGCAGTGCCATGCTCATATCACCCTCCTCCAGCTCCACTTAACCACTCCCCCTCGCACTGATTGGCTGCGGCATGCACATGACTTTGGTCGTCCAATGGGAAGGCCATAATCAATACAAAGTTGTTGTTTAGTAGGTTAAGAGAAAGCACAGCAGGGCATTGTATGTACCTTAAGTTAACAAAAGTCTTTAAGGCTAATTCAATTCCTCTTCCTCAGGGGTGTTCGGCAAACACTGCGAGTTGAACAGCTATGGCTTTGAGGAGCTTTCCTACATGGAGTTCCCTTCACTGGACCCCAACAATAACTACATCTACATCAAGTTTGCCACTCTCCAGAGCAACGCTCTGCTCATGTATAACCATGACAACCAGACCGGAGACAGGGCGGAGTTCCTGGCTCTGGAGATCTTCGAGGGACGAATGCGCTTCTCCTTTAACCTGGGAAGTGGGACATATAAACTAATGACCATGATAGTGGTCTCCGATGGACAGTTCCACACAGTCATCGCCAGGAGAGCAGGAATGGTAAGATTGGCGTTTTCACGATGTTGTGAAGTCCAGCTCTGATCCAATAAACAGTCTGCATGTTTGTCAACGTTTGGAAAGGTATTTTAAGAAAGGGAAGTGGTGTATTTGTGGATAGATGGCTGGGAGGCGTTCATATTTCACTGTCGTTATATCCTGGCTTCTCCTGTGTCCATCAGATGATAATCAAGCTCTCCTTAACCACGGGAAGCGCTGCTTATGGTTTTCATGGTACATAATTATATTTTATTGCTTGTAGTAATTTATAAGACGGGGATCCAGAACGGCCCTAAGGGTTGCGATGCTTCCTCTTGTGTTGCGGACGAAATGTCTTCCTGCCAGCTCCGCAGAAGGAGATCTCTAGTCAGACCTGTTCTAACACACCTCTCTGGCAGGAGCCCAGAGCTGCAATTTCAGCGCTGGGCCTTCCATAGGAAGCTGGTGTAATCATTAGCTTGTCAGCCTGGAGATAGTGCAGAGTGACGGGATGGA
Organism: Typhlichthys subterraneus; assembly: GCA_027564835.1. Lineage (NCBI taxonomy): Eukaryota > Metazoa > Chordata > Actinopteri > Percopsiformes > Amblyopsidae > Typhlichthys > Typhlichthys subterraneus. The sequence continues at coordinate 7,677 of JAODUH010061621.1, read as the reverse complement.
GAGCTATACAGCATGTGTTGAGCGCCTTCCTGCACACTGCCCCCTAGTGGATGTCATGTTCCATTCCTTCTCGGCGTTTCAATGTGAGGCTTTGGAGAGAGTACGTGTGTGTGTGTGTTTCTCCTGTGTGTGTGGTTGCCCTGGCGAAGGGATCTGTGTTTGTGTTGCACCCGAGGTTATGTGTGCGTATGTGTGTGTGTGGGGGGGGGGATTGACGTGCCCCGTGTCCTAAACACTTCTTTCTAGCATGGCCTAGTCTCAGCTTCCTCTGTCCATCAGCACTATGTCACATGAGTAACTGTGTGCTGTACATCTGATACATAGACCCTCGTACGCTCAACTGACTTTTCGGAAGTGAGGAAGTCGATTCAGTGGCAGTTTGCATGGTCAATAACTCTACCTGTATTTCTGGTGCGAGACTGTGCAGTGCAGAGGTTTTTATTTATTTTTTATTTACTCATTTCAGTTGTTACATTTATTTTAAGCAGTAACCACTCTACTTATCAGCCAGTCGTAAGATTATTAACAATTTCCTCTGTTCCTCTGTGGAGATGACATCCGACTTGGTCATTGAGTTACATAATTGGTAGTCGTGCATGTCAATCAAAATACCTCGCTCGAAGTAAGTAGGAGGGAATTGACGCAGTTAGCCAGCGCTGTGTGCCAGACTTTAAGTAGTAAAGGCTGACTTTGTAAGAATAAGCCTAGCCTAGCCTAGCCTAGCCTAGCCTAGCCTAGCCTAGCCTAGCTGAGCCTCACTTTACACTACAGGTAAAGGGAGGAAATAGAACTGACCATGGTTGGTTTGTTGCTCCAAACAGTAACTGTATGCTCTAGCCCCGTATTCAAGTCAACTAAAACATTTGTACCAAGAGGGGCAATTTGTTATACAGCATACAATCAATGCAGTTATCACTGATATTCTCAAAAATACACGCAACATACAACATCTTAACATTACACACAAATATGTAAGAGCCATATTAACCCAGCTATGTCGAGGGGTCACATGAATTTGTACAATTGACAAAGATTGACCAAAACAGCTCTATTTTCTAGCCATTGTTACTACAGTGTGTGTGTGTGTGTGTGTGTGTGTGTATATATATATATGCACACACACACACTATTGGAGTTTAGCAGTGAAATGGCTGAGAGTACGAAACCATGTTTGTATCTGTTGGTGTCCTGTGCATTGTCCTGAGACACAGGACCTGATTTATATAGAAGGAGAGAGAGAGAGAGAAATACGGAAGGAGAGGGAGAGAGGGAGAGATGGAGGAGGGAGAGAGAGAGAGAGAGGGAGGGAGAGAGAGAGAGAGAGAGAGAGAGGGAGGGAAGGAGACAGAGAGGGAGAGAGGGAGGGGCAGATTTGTGTGATTAGCAAAACTTCCCCCTTGTTTCAAACTCCAACGGTTGAGACTTGTTTACGTCCATCCTGCTGCCGTAGAAACAATGGAATTCAAACCGCAGCCTCTCGGGGGTGCGTGTGTGTGCTGCACTCCCTGGACATTGTGTGTTATCTCCAGGCTTCAGTACCAACATGTGTGTCAGTGTTCCCTATGTGTGTGTGTGTGTGTGTGTGTGAGAGGAGGGGGGGTGCTGTCTGCGGTGTGACCCCCCCAAAGATGCACTGGGCTCACCGTGTGTGTGTGTGTGTGTGTGTGTGAGAGGAGGGGGGGTGCTGTCTGCTGTGTGACCCCCCCAAAGATGCACTGGGCTCACCGTGTGTGTGTGTGTGTGTGTGTGTGTTACAGGCTGCGTCGCTGACTGTAGATCTGTGTGGGGAGGACCATGACCCTGGGTACTGTGCTGTGAGCAGTGTAGCCGTGCACACAGACTGGTGAGACATGCACACACACACCCACCCATGTTGGAGATCCTGATGAACGAATGGTGTGATGTTGTTTCCAGCTGTCATCATTCTAACATCATGTATGTCCTCACCATGACAACCTGCTCAGCTTCTGACTAACATACTTACAAATGATGTGAAGGTAAAATGTGAGCGTAATGTAGGCCACACTCTCGTATCATCCATACATATACGTAATCCTATTCAGAAACGTTCTGCTGAAAATGTTTGCTTACCAATATGGGAAAGTCCTTGAATACGAAACCCAACCAAAATGTCGTGGAATTCTGTATCACCTCAAGCCTGGCAGAGCATCCATTGCAAATCCAACTCCGTCTGGAAGCCTAGGCACAATGAAATGCTGCAATCAGCTGTTTACATAACATTTACATATCATTCAACAACCCTTTCAGGGGAAAAAGCAGTTTTTTGAAAAGCTGCTATATCTGGCCATACCCCAGAGGGATGTGATGGAATATGTTCTGCATAGATCTGTTTACACGTCTACACACTGTCTGTGTCGAGCTGGCGTGGAGAGGCTCCATGTGAAAGCCAAGCACCCCTCTAAAGTGTTAACGGGGGGTTTATGGTTCTAATGGCTTCCTTGACACATGAAGGCCTGCCTGCTCACTGGAAGACTTGTGCTAAAGCAAGCATATCTGCTGCAACATAAATGGAACGCAATATTCTGAGTGTGTGTGTGTGTGTGTGTGGGGGGGGGGGGGGGTGGATTTGATTCATGTGGCAGACGAGGAACGTTTCAGGCTGTCTGCAGAGCGTTTATTGTCCGAGGCTCTTGGGAATACGCTGTTGTGATAGGCACTGGCCCCCTGGTGTGTGTGTGCGTGTGTGCAAATCTGGCATTTGTAATTTCAACTAACTAAATGACCTCTCAAAATACTTTCAGCCAAATATGTTTCAGCATGCCACAGCCTGAGGGCCAGTGAATAACCTTTACGAGCACAAGCACACGCACACACACACACACACACACGCACACGCACACGCACACACACGCACAGAGTTGTTGTTGGAGGATATTTTATATTGATGTGGGATCTTATATGAACAACAATGTTTGTCTGTTGTCCAAATTGTTGACTGACTGTACTTTGCTTTTTGTTTTGTTTGATGCCAATAAAGCTCATTGTATTGAATTTAATTGAATTGTATGTGCGTGTGTGTGTGTGTCTGTGCGCGTGCATGCCTGTGTGCGTATGTGCCTGTATGTGTGTGTGTGCGTATGTGCCTGTGTGTGTGTGTGCGTGCAGGATCCTGGACGTGCAGCCCAACAGGCTCTGGGTGGGGGGGGTGCGCTCCGTGGAACCCCTCCTGCAGCGGCGGGGGCAGGTAGCCGCCCATGACTTCTGGGGCTGCATCATGGAGCTGGCGGTGAACGGGCGCCCCCTGGAGCCTGGCCACGCCTTGGCGTCCCACGGGGTCCTGGACAGGTAACCAGCACCCTCTGATCGTGTGTGTGTCTGTGTCTCTCTCTCTCTCTCTCTCTCTCAATTAAATTTAATTAAATTCATTTATTGGCATCACGTAACAGTGTACGTATTGCCAAAGTTATGTTCATGAATTGAATGAAGGAGCATAATATAACAATATGAGCATAGGAAAATAGATGCCTTCAACAAGGAATAAATAAATAAATACTGCTCTCCCACCCACCCTCCTCCCCTCCCTCACCCCCACCCCTGACCACCATGACAAGCAACGGTGCCGGAGGTCAGGATGGCCTCTTTTAACATGCTAATTCCCCCCGGGGAGCCTTTGTGGGGCGGGGAGACAGCACATCTTGTGTGCCCATGTGTAGCCCTCTTTCTCTGAAGACCCCCTGCATGTCTGTCTGTCTGTCTGTCTGTCTGTAGATGTCCCAGACTAGAAGGAGCCTGCCTCTCTAACTCTGTGTGCGTGTGTGTGCGTGTGCGTGCGTGAAGGTGTCCCAGGCTGGAGGCAGCCTGCCTAGCAACCCCCTGTCGCCATGGCGGCACCTGTCTGGACCGCTGGTCCTGGCAGCAGTGTCAGTGTGTGGACGGCTTCACCGGACAGTACTGCGAGAAATGTGAGTGACAGGTGCCTCTGGTCACCCCGGTAACCGAGGTTGCTGTGTGTTCCGACCATGGTCAAGGTGTGTTCTGCCATGACCATATATAACAGATATTCCCTCTAATGATCCTTTATCTTTTATCCATAATTATTAAAAAATAATAATTATGCAACCCAACTTGGGATAAGCAGATGAAGATGGATGGATATTAAAAATAAAACTAATTTCTATCTCTTTTCTCCTCTTAGATCAATTAACACTTTATAATATTAAGCATTTTGGTGATATTTAGTCTTCTAGTGATTTCTTCTGGGAACTGAAATATGAATGCATGTTGTGAAATGTCTTGCTGTTGATCCTAACAAGCTGTTGTTTCCTCACTACAACTGGTGTTTGACCTGTTTTTGACTAATGTACTTGTTCACACTACACAATTGTTTTTTGAGCTCTCAGCTCGCGACGATCAACGTACAACGGGAGCTAAGAGTGTCTGTGACGTGGGCGAGGCGTCTCAAGGCCGACTGTATATTTAGCAGGTTAAATATCTGGACCTGTCGGGTAGTCAAAACCTTGTATATGAACAGTATTGTGACTGGTAATGACAGCAGCGAAGACCAGCAGCCAATGAGAGTGCAATACAAGGACTAGATGAAAACAAGGTGGAGGAGTTAAAGCCTTTGTAATCATTTGAACTGCTTGAAGAAACACGTAAAGATACTGGAATAATTCAAGCCACTGAAAGACGTATCCCTTGTGGATAACGCTTCATATTTGATTCAAATTACTTAACTTAGTGAATATTAAATATAGTAAATATTGTGATTGAAAGAATGTCGTCAAATCTACCGCCCCCATGTTACCGAGGTGCGAACGCTATATGGCGGGATATCTATAGGCAACATATTGTTTGTGAGATAGGCTATGCCTATATGATCGTGAAACAATCGATCTCCAAGCTCAAGTTTGGTCGGGTGAAACATCTTGTAGTGTGTGAGCCCCTGTAGCCGATCGTCAGGTAGTCGTCACACGATGTCAAGACACCCGGTTACCAGAATGTGTGCTGCACATCCATGTAACCACTTTGAAAGTGGCTGGTTTTGACTCTCTCTCTCTCTCTCTCTCTCTCTCTCTCTCTCTCCCTTCTCCCCTCCCTCCAGACATCTCTCCAGACACCTCCCTCTCCCTGGACGGTGGGGGTCGTCTGGACTACTCCCTGAGGCAGGGCCCCAGGAGGGATGCCCTGCTAGGAGGAGTGACCTCTGACCCTGGGGGCCCTAGCATCATGGAGGTGCGCTTCAGGACGCGCTCCAGGAGCGGCACGCTGGTGCACGTGCAGGAGGCCAGCAGCTACACCACAGTCAAGGTAGCGCACGCACACACACATACGCACACACACACACAGCAGCTTCACCACGGTCAAGGTAGCACACACACACACACACAGAAAATTTATAGCAATTATAGCAATTATTTCTGGGAACTGAAATATTAATGCATTTTGTGAAATGTCTAGCAAAGTTAACTAGACAAATTACTTTTGTGGGAACACTAGGGTAAAAGCTGTAGTGTATTGTACTGTATTGTATTGTAGTGTAGTGTATTGTATTGTAGTTTATTGTAGTTTATTGTAGTGTAGTGTATTGTAGTGTATTGTATTGTATTGTATTGTAGTGTAGTGTAGTGTATTGTATTGTAGTGTAGTGTAATGTAGTGTCAGTGCCCAGACATGAGCACTAGGCTGTAAGTGCAGCATGTAACAGGCGAACCCCTCCAAATCTCTTCTCCAGCGCCCAGAGCCTTCTGTGTTCTTCAGAACCCCACCCCCTTCCCTTTCCCCACGGGGGGTGGGGGGGCTTTTTTCCATCTGCCTGTCGTTTTAAATCAGCACTTCCGGAAGCTACTCATCATGGCCGAATCCCGGGGCTTGTGAAAGGGGAGTTAAACGGGATTACTTTTCCACGAGGAGACGCACATGAGAATAGCAGGCCAGACCGCGCGGGCGTTCTCCGAGACAAGGCGCGCTTGATTAATTTGTTTTTAAGATGTGGTGCACCTTCTCCTGTACAACAGAGACGTCTCTGGTGGGCTCAGTTTGACCGTGTTGCGTCTGAACATGGCCGCTAGCTGCCGATTAATAACACTGTGTGGATGTGATTGGCTACAGCCCTCCGGGAAGAAGAGTTATGACAGCCAAACTGCTTTGCTTTCTACCTGTGTCCCTGACAGCAGGCTTTGTTAGCGCTGCAGCGGTGCGTTTTATATATTACTTCTGTAGAGAACGGCTTGTGCTGATAGCTTTAACACCAGAAAGACCGCAAGTTGAGTCAGCTGTCCCGGGCAGTTTCCATTTCCATATCTCACACTATATATATATACAGTATATGCATGTCATCTCTGTATTGTAAAGCACTTTGAGCTGCAGTTCCTGTTTGAAATGTGCCATACAGATACAGTGTGGTGTTATTATTATTATTATTATTATTATTATTATTATTTAAGCCAATAGTGGTGGAATTGAACAAGCGGTTCCTGTATGTTTGAGACATCATTTTATAATAAGAAACACACAACACAGCAATGGCGGTAGGTAATTGTTTGAGTCTGCATCACGACTCACAACCGCTGCAAATAAGCATACAAGCTAATCGGCATTGCTTGATGGATTACAGGAAAATAGCTGGAACAAAAACAAAAGGTTCAGGAAGTCATATCTGCTTCACTTTGTCCTCCAGGGACAAACAGTCACAAATGGTCACAGTCACATACAAACATCTTGGGGTGTAAATATGTAACCACCCCCTCACCCACAACAACAACCCCGAATAAAGCCAAGCAAGGTATAGCTTCATGGTAACATCCAGGGGTCTCATTTATAAACCAAAACAGGGCTGGAAACGTGCGTACGCCACTTCTCACGCAAAGGTTGTGATCTATAAAAAACAAGCTTGATGTGGATCACAAAATCTGACCCATGCGTACGCACAAAAATTTGATAATATGGCAAAAGGAAGAAACTTAACAGATGTTTTGAAATTAATAACATTTTGAAAAGTAAATCGAAATATAAGATCTCACTTACAGCAGGGCCAGACCTAAACTATGAATTTTAAATATAGAGTATCTATTAGAAACACCTGTTAGACAAACGTATGAAGACGTGCATGTACAGTGAGACATCCAACAATGAGTAAAACAAAAACATTTATTCTATTCATACCAGAATATGTAAGCTGCTTGCTTTTCAGCTCGTTGAATGTTACAGAGGGAGCAAATAAAACATTGTAGTAAATATGCAGCATCTCTCGAAAAGTTTTGACGGCACTAAGCCACGCCCCCTTTTCCCAGAATCCATTGCCTTGTGTGTGTTTTTTGCTGAATATATATCACATTATACACAGTATATCTGTGTTTTAGCTTTAATGTTTTATTTATTAATTTCGGCGTGTTATGGAACAATAACCACTGAATTGATCATACAACTATTGCGATATTGGTTTGACGCCATTACAGAAAGTTCCATATTGAACTAATTACTTTTATGCTGAATCTATGCATGTTGTCAGTGTTATATTCATATTTAATAATAGGTGTTCCATGAGGTCATATTACCCCCCAACAACAGGTGCTCTATGAGGTCATATTACCCCCCAACAACAACAGGTGCTTCATTAGGTCATATTACCCCCAACAACAACAGGTGCTCTATGAGGTCATATTACCCCCCAACAACAACAGGTGCTTCATTAGGTCATGTTACCCCCAACAACAA
>JAODUH010061610.1:0-17550 GCA_027564835.1 Typhlichthys subterraneus | reverse complement strand
GTGGCTCGGGAAAGGGAGGTTTGGGGTCCCCTGCTGGAGCTGCTGCCCCCGCGACCCGACTTTGGATAAGCGGATGAGGATGGATGGATGGATGGATCTATGCCTGGACAAAATAATTCCCACTGAGGCTGCGATTTCCAGTGTCATGGGAGAGCAGGCGTGTCCTCCGAGTCCTCAGACCTATATAGTTCTGACCAGGCACCACAGCTGTAATGAATGCTGTCCAAGCTTGTTTTCTCTCTGCTCTCACGTAGTTGCAAGAATCCACAATAACTCAATCTGTTCTACTGACCCTGTTCTGTCAAACTTCTTTCAAAGGCACAGATTATCCAGATTCTGAAGCCGGGTCTGTACCACTACCACATGACAGACATTAAAGCATTTCACCAGGGATTTTATGAAACTGGTAACCTATACAGCTTGCGTGAAATATAGTCTTTTGGTTTAACGCTTTATGAAAATGATGGCATTATGATTATAATTAATTCTAACATTGTCTTTTCACTTTAAATTGAAAACAAACCACACGTGTGCATGGCACCCGTTGCACTCTAAAGTCATGCCATAGTCATGTCCAGACAGTGGCTATTGATTTAGCTAAAGATTGATAAACAAATGTATGACACCCAGTATCCATTTACATTACTGAATTTCTGAGTTAAGATAGTTGTGAATAACAAGACTAAGACTTATGTGGAAACAAACATAATAAGATAGCTGGCGATAGCTGACACACTGAAACCTTAACACTCATTTAAAAATAGTACACAAAAAGGAAGTATGGGGAAACCACAAAACATTAAAGATCACACATTTAGCCTAGAGCCTGACGGTCATATATAAACATTAGAATCTGTAATCTGGTGGTTATATAGATAGAAAATGAATAAGCAATAAATGAAATGCTGGGTTGTGCATAATGCAGATTAGTCTGATTAGTTTAGGAAGGTTATTTTCCAGTGCCTGCAGGTGTACATTTGTATCAATGTCTCTTTCACAACCATATTTGTTTGGTCATGCTAAGATGTGTGTTGTTCCAGTTACAGATTTTTTAAAAAGCAGAATATAGCACAGACCAAAAACTAATTGTATGCTATTCAGCTGAGCAGCTAATTAGCCAAATTCTGTGGCAAGATACAATTTAGACTAATTAATTTGTTTTCGGCTAACAAAAATGTAACCCAGATTATTTACTAGCACTAGACATGACAGACATACTATGTTTACTAAACTATGTTCGTTGTTAAAGTTTATAATTCATCTTTAATAACTGCAGTGTACCCTACTAGTTACAATATACATTCCTTGTATACAAACTATAAATCTGATAACCCCATCTTTTCCCCTCAGTTTCCAACTTGTATTATTCAAGGCAGAGCTCCTATAAATAGAAAATCTTCTACCCCCTTCTATCATCCCCTTTCAGCTACTGGCAGCCTGGTCAGCCTACGGTGGCACAGCAGTGTCCAAACCGTGTGTCGACGGGAATATGGCCCCTTTCTGGACCACGGAAGGCATTTTGTGGATTATGGCTAAATGTATTGTGCACGTATCATGTTATTAATTCCTATACTTCAGAGTAATAGCTAGACTTAAAACATGTCACAAACTATATCTAATCACTTGACACAAGTTAATTTATATAATTATGCTATGTTGTTGGAGTGTATTAATGTTACATTGTCATGTCGGTTAGTGATCGAAACAAGATTATATAACTTTTTTTTTTTTGATAGGGTTGGAACTTGGAATCAAGTGTGGGCACTGCTATCTATGGAGATCATTTAATGTCACCACAAGCAGAGCATACTGACAGCGTGGTTCCTGCTACATTGTGGGCGATGGAGTCAGTAAAACTAGTCAGACTGCGTTCTGACAACAAAAGAGAAGGCTATGCCTACGTCAAACTGAAGCATTGAGACATTATGGAACCACTCCGCCTTTCTTGTCCAGCCTTACTAACAATCACACTGTTACATTGCACAGACTGGAATATCACTAAAACATGTGCAACAATCCAAGCCATCATGTACGGTAAATCATCCTCAAATCACACACCGAAATCAAAGAACAAAACATGTACCGTACATGACTGCTTTAGAGAGCAATGTACGGTACACAAGAATACCCAAAAGCCAATTAATGATTGAACAATGGGATACAGTTCTGATAGACGGCCAATATAATTGAATTGACTATACATCAAATAAAGCGAATGGCAAATCCATTATTCTAACTGTTTGATGTGGTATATCGCTACACAGTAAAAAATAATGTTCCTACGCCGTTTTACCTTGTTCAGTTGTGCTTTTCATTGTCTCCCAGTAATCCTTTATTGCAGTCTTCGCAATGCAACTACCATATAAGAAATACCAGGTCACAGCGTTTCGAGCTCCTGCTTGTTCCTTTGGATGCAATCGAGACACTTTAGCAAGCAGGCTAACGACGCAATCGTATGGTACAGGCAACGATTACGGTTTTGAAAGCTTCGATGTCACCCTCAAATCAGCTTGGCGAAAAACACCCAAACAATGCTTCACTACTGTTTCTCGTCAGTACACAAAAGAACAGGACTCGCTAAAGTGAAATAGCATCCAAACTACATCCTTTCCACATAGCTTGGATCTATTTAGACCAGCTAACCTTGCTAGCCTGTCGCTACTTCCTTTCTCTTGCCCCAAGTGTGCGCGGCGAACACAAGTTGAGGAGAAAGCCTCAGAGATACTATTGAATGCTCGCGCCCTGTTGCACCCGAATGTTTCTTGATAAATGGCGTCCCCTACCGTTTTAAAGCGGCAGCACATGTACATTTAACATCAAAGCATGATCTAGTAAGGAGGTGCGGACTGAACGCAAAATTAATTTACATACCAAATAATTTACATACCAAATAATGTTAGATGTATTCTTATTCATAGCGTTTGACAGTAGCCTAGCCACACATTATTTATCAAGCATACAAAATAGTTGTGAGGGAGGAGGCCTCGGGGAAGACCCAGGACTAGGTGGAGAGATTATATCGCCACACTGGCCTGGGAACGCCTCGGGATCTCCCAGTCAGAGCTTTCCAATGTGGCTCGGGAAAGGGAGGTTTGGGGTCCCTGCTGAAGCTGCTGCCCCCGCGACCCGACTCTGGATAAGCGGATGAAGATGGATGGATGGATGGATGGATGGACAAAATATTTCAGTGGACTTGTTTTGAACTATGAAAATAAGTTAAATCTAAACACATAGGCTATTCAAATTGAATGTTTTCAACATTTTAATCCGATCACTATAATAACAACTCTTAACATAACAACTAACTCTTATGTTGCCTTCATATTTGTGTTAATAATCAGCCAATGTTTGCGGGCCTGGAACCAACCTTTTAAAGGCAATGCAGCCATTAAAAGTAATGTAAAAATGCTTTGTGATGTTTACTTTATCACAGAATAAATTGAGGTGCATCGTTTCGTCTTACAGGTGGGCTTCACTGTGTGTAGCAAGAGAGTGATCGTGACCATGATAGTAGTCTACCGTACCGCAAAATAAATACGTCTTTAGCTGGCAGACAGTCCAGACTGGGCACATCTGCATACATCTGATTTGAAGCACATTTGACTCTGAAAGTATCCTCTACACTTATATTCCGTGGACCTGAACATCACGTGTGTAAGTTAAATGTGTTTGTGTGTGTGTGTGTGTGGAGGGGGGGAGGGGTCACCTCAATTGGGGAATTATTATAATAATTATTATTATTATTAGTAGTAGTAGTGGTAGTGTTATTATTATGAAATCACTATTTGCGCCACTGTGCTTTGTTTGAACTAAGCAATATACAGTGTTCCCACAAAGCTTCTGCATGCAGCGTTTATCAGGCCATCACTAAAGTTTAAGCGTTAAATCGTTCCTAATATGTAATGTCTATTTGTGACCACTGGATGTTGACTGCACACAGAAAATGAAATCAAACACTCAATATGGGTTTGGTTTCACATTAGTGGACAGGACACCTACCATATTTATCACTGGAAGTTTTTTGATTCTGACTTGTTATTTAGCTGAAGAACATTTTGAACCATCCAATTTGACATAATTGGCAGTTTAATACACCCTATATATGGCCATATGTCACCTGTTTTGAATAGCAATACAATAGGCAATGTTATTCTGTGAATAAAATAAATGTAAAAAGAGAAGTTATTGGACCTAAAATATAAATGTAATTTATGGTAACTGTGAAGGTTATATTGTCAAGAGGTATGAATAAAACAAACTTAGCGCATGCAGTAAAGGCTTAGGTAAAAAATATCAAAATTGCATGTTTATCCTATCAGTTGTTGCCATTTCTGGAGTGTTCAATATTGTCATGCCTCTAACAATGTCACCAAAAATAGTGAGGCAGCGAAGTGTAGGAAGAACAGGACAGCAAATAGTGCTTATGATGACTACGATGAAGGGCAAATATAAATATGTTTCTTAAATAGGTCTATATGTATACTGCCTTTTATAGCTTGCTTATGGGAGAATGAAGAAGTATACTTCTTGCATGTGGATTTAATCAGCAGTTTTAGTGGTTCCCTTTATTTATTTATTTATTTATTTATATATATGGCAGCAGAACAGTGTAAAATATGGAAGAAAACTACAACCTTAACCATACATTCAGCTGTAGCCTACTGTCTTCCTTTTACCATATAATACCGTAAATAATGCAGTAAAAAAACGTGTTCAAATTATGGTAGAAAACAGTTTTTTACAGTGACATTCTACCATATTTATTACAGATTTTTTCTGGCAACCACAGCTGCCAGTTTTTTCCATAAAATGTATGGTTTATTTTTAGTGTGTTGAAAATGATCATATAGGCCTACTGGCCATTATCTAATTGGAGTAAATAGCTGAATCATAATGCATAATTTAAAGACCCATATATTTGGGTGTGGTTTGCAAATGTAAAGTGTATACTGGTGCATTTCCTTCTGTGGTAGAGGAGTATTTTTTCAGAAAGGGCGTTTTCAGCTGTTATGGGTGTTGTTAACACCTCAAAGTTCGGTGGCTGGATGTGTTTTTCTGTTTCCGATGTCATTTAAACTCTAACTATTTGATTTGACATCTAGGCCTGATACATTTTCTGAAAATTTTCCTGTTGTGTTTTTGAGTTTTATACTGTACACCATGTTGACTTTTTCACAACCTGTACTGATTCACTAAGAAGTTGATTCAAAAATGTGCCCTACATTGCATAATGTAGACCCACAAATACCATGTCTCATTATATTACTATAGACAGTATATTGGAAATAACAGGTATTTTGTCTGTGTCATTTGTCATTACATTACAGTGACAGTGTTCTTGTATGTATTGCCATCTTCATATAAAGGCTTGAATAAAACATTGTGCAGAAAGAACATGTATAATGCTGAGAGGGGGTGTGGTAGAACACAATCGCACAACACGTAGCAAGATTTAGGGAGGGTGGCCCTCAGGAGATAGGACAAGGAAAGGAGCCGGAGCAGGCTCAGAAACTTAGAAGCTTAGAGAGACTTCAGAACAGTCTTAGAAACAGACTTCAGAACAGGCTTAGAAACAGAGGTCAGAACAGGCTTAGAAACAGACTTCAGAACAGGCTTAGAAAGACTTCAGAATTCTTAGAAACAGACTTCAGAACAGGCTTAGAAACAGGTCAGAACAGGCTTAGAAACAGACATCAGAACAGGCTCAGAGACAGTTGTCAGAACAGGCTCATAAACAGACATCAGAACAGGCTTAGAAAGACTTCAGAACAGGCTCAGCAACAGACTTCAGAACAGGCTTAGAAACAGACTTCAGAACAGGCTTAGAAAGACTTCAGAACAGGCTCAGAGACAGTTGTCAGAACAGGCTCAGAAACAGATGTAAGAACAGGCTTAGAAAGACTTCAGAACAGGCTCAGAAACAGATGTCAGAACAGGCTTAAAAAAGACTTCAGGACAGGTTCAGAAACAGATTTCAGAACAGGCTTAGAAACAGACTTCAGAACAGGCTTAGAAAGACTTCAGAACAGGCTCAGAAACAGACTTCAGAACAGGCTTAGAAACAGAGGTCAGAACAGGCTCAGAAACCGACTTCAGAACAGGCCTAGAAACAGACGTCAGAACAGGCTCAGAAACAGACTTCAGAACAGGCTTAGAAACAGAGGTCAGAACAGGCTTAGAAACAGACGTCAGAACAGGCTCAGAGACAGTTGTCAGAACAGGCTCAGAAACAGATGTAAGAACAGGCTTAGAAAGTTCAGAACAGGCTCAGAAACAGATGTCAGAACAGGGTTAAAAAAGACTTCAGGACAGGCTCAGAAACAGACTTCAGAACAGGCTTAGAAAGACTTCAGAACAGGCTCAGAAACAGACTTCAGAACAGGCTTAGAAACAGAGGTCAGAACAGGCTCAGAAACCGACTTCAGAACAGGCCTAGAAACAGACATCAGAACAGGCTTAGAAACAGACTTCAAAACAGGCTTAGAAACAGATGTCAGAACAGGCTCAGAGACTGGGACAAGACCAGGAACTGATGCAGGAACGGGCGCCATCTTGGGTTGCTGGGGCACTGGTACAAGCCACATCTTGGGATGCCGGGGCACTGGTACAAGCCACATCTTGGGTTGCTGGGGCACTGGTACAAGCCACATCTTGGGATGCCGGGGCACTGGTACAAGCCACATCTTGGGCTGCAGGGGCACTGGCACAAGCCACATCTTGGGCTGCCGGGGCACTGAAGCCATTGCCATTTTGGGCTGCTGAGACATCGACTCTGGAAGAACCTTCGCCGGACGCCGGGACAGAAGGGATTCTTCCTGTGTGATTTGGGTGGGAGCCTATATTTGAATGTCTTGATTTGATACCGTGTTTTTCTTTGCTTTAAGACTGGCATCAATTTATTTAGCAAAAGTTAGACTATCATCTGTAAAAGTGGTTCTCAAACTGTGTGTCAGGACTCCTCTGTGCAAATTACAGTGTGTTTAAAGGGTTGTTGATGATTTGAAAATAATTGGTGTTGATGATTTGAAAATAATTATTTTGATTATAATAAATGTTTCAATACATTTCTTTTTTTTTAATAAAATTTAAGTTTTTCAGAGCTATGTATGGTGGATATTTAGATGTTATGTCGTGCTATTAAATTAAATTGGTCCTTGCTGTTGAAGGTGATACCCCTCTTACATACAGACGCACATGTCTACACAAGCAAAGTATGGTATCTGTTGTTGGTGAGTGAATACCCGTTTCAAACGGCTACACAAACTTAGCAGTGGCTAAGTTTAGAAAGAGTGAAGCTTCACTCTCAGTGCTGCTGCGTGTTGTGAGCACTACAATGCACGATGAGCAGTTTGTGTTGCCTGTGCATGTAGTGACAGAGTGCGGCGGTAACCTTTCCACCTCTGCCACCACAGCTGGGTGGAAGAGGTATGAAACCCTGCTCTATCGTCACTCACACACTACAGTACAGGGAGGGGTACGATCTGATTAAGTTCCTGTTTTTCTCTAGTTTCATCTGAGAAACATTGAGATAAAAAAAAGGTTTAAGTAATAATGCCTGGCTATGTT
This sequence comes from Typhlichthys subterraneus, assembly GCA_027564835.1. Lineage (NCBI taxonomy): Eukaryota > Metazoa > Chordata > Actinopteri > Percopsiformes > Amblyopsidae > Typhlichthys > Typhlichthys subterraneus. Next base: position 9,984 of record JAODUH010061610.1, on the reverse strand, counting down.
CCAGAGTATAGTGAGCATGGGCTTCTTGCCACACATCCGTATAAACATTGTTTAATCGCATTACTCTGCAGACATCTGTGAGGCTATACGGGATACATGTGTTTTTAAAGCATCCTTCCCACATACTCTAGAGAGCACATTGAGCAATGCCTTATATTTTTAGGATATTGCAGTGTTAGTGAAAGTGTCATACAGTCCTGGCAGTGGCATCATGCAACATAGTTGTCTACACATGTTGGAAATTGATGGCATAAGTCAAGCACATTATTAGTGTAATATTAATTAATAACTTTATTTACTTTATTAAGCTGACCAAAAGGCTTTTGTCAGGTTTCAATTTAAAACCATGGTGAGTTGATGAACTTCCGGGACAGGCATTTCTCTTGCACATTGCTCTGTGTGTGTGTGCGTGCGTGTGTGTGTGTGTGTGCGTGCGTGCCTGTGTGCTTGTGTGCTTGTGTAAGCACATGGGTGCTTGTGTGGCTTAATTGGGTGTGGTGTGACCACCTATTCAAGACTTACTTCCCTATCCGACATAAGCAGAAATTATCTGTAGTCAGGCATAGACGACCCATCACACTCTCCCAGTAAGTATTTTCACTGCATTTTGCAGAGCTTCAATTTTAATAGAATATACCTGCTAATTGTTCCAATGCATCATTTTCACATGCATATTTCAATTAGTAAGATGTTTTTATTGCTTACATTACCCATGATTCAATATGTACTGGACAAATCTAATTTACAATTTAATGTAACTTTTAATAACATGTCAATAGCTGAAATTCAAGCAAAAACATTTATGAGGAATCCCAGGTGATTATATAGATGCTCATTAAAAGTGATTTGAATTCCAGGCTAGTCTTTGAATACAATATCTGTTTGCATGTGTGCGTTGATTTAAACGTGGTCTGCAGCTGCTTCTCCCATCCTAACCACAGCTCTCAGGGGAGTATATGCACCACTACTACTACTACTAGGTTTTAAATGGTGCTTTAAAGGTGGATTGGATAAGAATGTAGCATGCAATATCTTCATTTAGTCAAATATAAGATTATTTGTACCATTTTTTTCTTGTTGTCTTTTCAGGTGTGTGTGTTGTGAACCAGTTGAGATTGGTGAGCCTCATCCTCATTGAGGTCCAACCTCTTCTCCAGCCTGACCCGGAGGCCAGATTTCTGTCCAGACGTCCAGTCTTCCTGCCTGCTCATTCAGTCTTGTCCGACCCCCAGCTACAGAATGGATGTCCTCTCCTCTCTCAGTTCCCCCTCCTCCTGCCCACACCTGTATCTCCTCCACACTGCTAACGGTACAGACGCAACAGCCGGCATCGACCAGGTGATCGTGACACACTACAACTTCACCGGCCGCTTGCAGAACCGGACCATATCCGGCAACAGAAAGCAGCTGGGCGCCACCGCCGCCGTCGCCCTGTCCATCAGCGTCCTGATCATCCTAGAGAACCTCCTGGTGCTCTTGGCCGTCCTGTCGCGCATCCGCCACAGCTGGCGCTGGGTCTACGTATGCATTGCCAACATCACCCTCAGCGACCTCCTCACGGGCGCCGCCTACGTGGTCAACATCTGCATGTCCGGCGAGGAGACCTTCCGCCTCAGGCCCGTCCTCTGGCTCGTCAGGGAGGGCGTGCTGTTCGTGGCGCTGGCTGCCTCCATATTCAGCCTGCTGCTGATCGCCGTGGAGCGCTACACCACCATGATGAAGCCGCTGCACCAGAAGTCAGCCAGGAAGACCTTCCGGATTTACGGCTTGGTGGTGCTCTGCTGGCTCCTGGCGCTGGCGATAGGCCTGCTCCCCCTGCTGGGCTGGAACTGTGTGTGCAGCCTAGAAGACTGCTCCACCCTGCTGCCCCTCTATTCCAAGAGCTACATCTTGTTCACCCTCGTCATCTTCTTCATCATCCTGCTGGCCATCGGGGTGCTGTACGGTGCCATCTACTGCCACGTGCACAGCAGTTCGGAGCTGGACTCCCACCGCAGCCGTAGGCGTTCCCTGGCACTTCTAAAAACGGTTATCTCCATTGTTGGGTTATTTCTGATATGCTGGGGGCCGCTGTTCCTGCTTTTACTGGTGGACTACTTCTGTGTGTCACGCCAGTGCACCCCTCTGTACAGCGCCGACTGGTTCATTTGCCTGGCGGTGCTCAACTCCGGCCTGAACCCTGTTATCTATGCCCTGGGCAGTAGCGAGCTGAGGAAGGCTATTGCTGGACTCCTGTGTTGCTGCTGTCTGAAGGCTGGCTTGTGCCGCCCGGACGCCTTCGTGTCTAAGGAGAGCAGCAGTACATCCGAGACCAGGAGGGACAGCCTTAGAAACAGTTTTAATAAGGTGCGGAGCTTGAGTGTGGCTTCTCCTCCACCCACTCCACGCAAGGCGCGCAGCGCCTCCAAGAAGTACAGGCTTAGCTCCACCACCACCTGTCTGTCAGTTTCAAGTGGTTAGACCGCAGAGGCCTCCCTGTCCACGCCCATTCAATCAGTGATTGTGATCAACTTAAAAAAAAAAAAAAGGTTTTCAGTTTTGGTTTGACTAAAGACTAAATGCACTGCAGGAGACCAACAGCCTTTTCATTTTGTGTACACATGCAATGACTGTTACATAACTAAGAATATGTGTTATATGTGTAATTTGTTATGTATATAATGTACATGTTAACATTTAATATGTGGATGTATTAATATGTGATATTGTAGAATAATATATATATTTTTTATAGTGCATAGTATGTAACTCTGTATTTTGTTGTTCAACAAACTGTTTAACAAGAATTGAAATAAATGTTTAAAGGGTTCATGTACTCGATTTATTGCCAAAGGTGTAAAAAAAAGTATTTATATTGAAAACATACTTCCACCACTTTCCTCTGGAGGGCGACATAATACATCTGTATTTTCTGTATTTTGGGTTTACCATTGGGCACAATCTACACATGACAATATACAGTAATCATTTTTACAATAGCCTACTGTACCTGATCACATCATAAGGAAAACATGAAATGTTTCATTAGCTTTGAACAATATGTTCTTTTATATCTTTATATCATTCTCCTAGCGGTTATTCTAGGGCTGCCCTGTTGCTTTGACCAAAGGAACAGAACTCTAAAACGGGCTTAAGGCATAGGACTGCAGCCCCAGCGGCACAGGCAAAGCTCATGGATACATGACTATGACAAGGCAAATTGCATTTACTTTAGTAGGTAGCAGTTGATAACACAACTTACATAAGTCTATATAAAGGAAGTGGCACTTGATTTTGTAAACATTCAACAATACAGACTGTCAGACCAAATCATGGAAATGATTGATATATCACACAGCATGTATGAAGTATGTTCTAGGTGAGCTCAGCAGTATACCAGATGATGGAGAGCTGGCTATTAGGTGGATTGACAGCTAACTGTGTGTGTGTGTGTGTGTGTGCGTGTGTGTGTGTGTGTGTGTGCGTGCGTGCGTGTGTGTGTATGTGTGTGTGTGTATGTGCGTGTGTGTGTGTGTGTGTGTGTGTGTGTGTGCATACAGTTTGTGTCTGTATGAGTTTCAATGTAACATGCTAGATTTTATGGAGGAATGCTGTCATAAATAATTGCTTGCACTGTAGTCCCTAATGCTTGACTAATAAAAAAAATAATCCTAATATACCTGGTTTCCCCAAGCATAATACAGGTATTTATCTGTGCAGGGATATGCAAAGTTCAGATTCAAACCATTATATACTGAATAAGAATGAGATGAAATTGAATGAATTTAATACAAGAACTTAATTTATTCATTTGTTGCAGCAAATAAATAATAAAGTACCGTACAGTACCATAATTCATTATGGTACTGTAGTTATTTGAAGGTATGGCACCACATTTTTTGGTAATATAAAAATGACATATGATACATATTTCATTATTATAATCAAAGCCTGTATTATAATGACAGTGACAACCTTGTGTATTTGCAGTCCATCAGATGCATTGACTGACATTCAAAGAAACAGAGCAATGACTCACACGACATACTGAACTGATGTCTCAGCGGCCTATTATCATTCCTGTGCCTAACATTACACTGTTCTTCACCTACAATGTGACTACAATGAAGGAGCGGAGACACTGATGGGAAGCTCGTGTTGACGAGGAGGATGTTTCCACTCATCAAGGTAGGCATTCCTATGACGTGTGCGATCTGCACGGGCTCGTCCGGCGCCACTGGAGGAGGGAAATGAGTCGTGAGGAGGTGAGTGGAGAGGCACACCGCTAATGTGCTTTACGCGCGGCAGGTGAAGCCATGCTATTGGTCCATACAGGACCAGCACATGCACGCTCACAGGGTTGACATGTAAATATGGTTGGTGGGTTTTCTACAATGGCACCCCTGTGAAGCCTTCTGTGTAACCTACCATACGTCACACTGAGGTCAACTGTGAGCATTTGTTTGTGCAAATGCAAGGGCTGTGTCCTGTGTGTGTGTGTGTGTGTGTGTCTACTATACCCTTGTGTCTTTATAGTTAAAAGCATAGAGGATAAGCTACTTCTCCCTGGTGCTACTGGCAGGCCTCCAGGGCCACTGCCTTATGAAAAAGCTACAGCAAATTCCAGGCTTTATTAGCTCTGGGCACAGAGACGTTAGCTGGATCATATTTGACATGTCTGGGGCTGATCTCTCTCTCTCTCTCTCTCTCTCTCTCATTGGGTAAGCTGATATTGGGGCGACAGGTGATATTATTGATATCGCTGGTTTGAAGTGTCAAGGTTTCCCTGAGCAAGACACACAGTGGCCAGGTGGCGCCTTGCATGGCTGACGCCTGTGATGTAATAATTTACAACACTTTGAGTGGCCGGAAGGTTAGAAAGGCACTATAAATGCAGTCCATTTACCAGTCTTGCTCTCTCTCTCTCTCCCTCCCTCTCTCTCTCTGCTGCAATTTAATTTCTCGCTTTGTTTTCTTAAGCTTTGTCTCTGTTCCACTTCCATTTCTCTCTCTCTCTCTCTCTCTCTCTCTCTCTCTCTCTCTCTCTCTCTCTTTCTCTCTCTCTCTGCCACAACAAGTAAGCCCTTTCTCTGCTGTAATTGAGGTAAGGTGGGTTAATGGTAGTTGCGTGCAGACATAACCATGTCCTCTCTAATTACCTCTCTGGCTTTGCCTCCAGGTGTTCAGCAGACAGCTAATGATGTACTGTCAGAGAAGACGCACTGTGCAGGGCAGCATACGGCCATGCTGGAGTTGAGGGCTTCACCTGCTTCAAGAAGCTTCCAGGCTTGAGAATGGAGCCCAGGGAACGACAATCTTATCTTTGTTGCTGTACGGCACTTAGTGAAATGATCAATAGCATTTAGCCATTTAGTCATTTAGTCATTTGTGCTATTGTTTTGATTGTTGTCCTGTCTTTAACAGATGGATGGATTCTACACTTTATGGTTGAATGAAGTCTCAGGACTGATAGCAACATGTGTGCAGTGTTACATGGGTTGGAATTATTACATTTACAGCATATGGCAGACAATTAAGCAAACAATATTATATTAAACAGAAACTACAATGTCAATATAATTAAATCAAACACAGATATAATATAGAAATCATGTAGTGCTTAATACCAAAGTGCTTAAAGCATAAGACCAGGATATGTTACAGAAATGTTAAATATATACATAATAGTAATACTATTAGGTAATACTATTAGGTCATGTAGCAGATACTTGCTTCCAGAGCTACATAAACTCACAGTGAGAACAAATATACAGTGGTTTTAACCAGCAGGTACAGAAGGGGTTAAGCGTGGATTGGACATACATGCTGAAGGATGACGGCCACATGGAAACACTGTGGCAGGCATCAGGGTGGGTGGATGTGGGCTCTGCCACATGAATATATTTGCCTGACACCTGGTATGGAGATGTCTAAAGTGTGTGTTTATACATGGTGTTAACCTTTCATACAGTATACTGTATTTATGATTGAAGTAGATCTTTAAATCAGCAAATATTCCAGGATTAGAACATGTTATTTATTATACTGTCAATTATACTGTAAATACAAGTGTCCTTGTTCACAGGTGTGTGTGTGCGCGTGTGTGTGTGCGTGCATGTATGCGTGCGTGCGTGTCTGAGAGACAGTGACTGCTATGGATGATGATGTCGCTGGTTATCTGGTCTTTCTCAGTGATTTCAGGAGCGATTTCATAAGATGGCTACATCAGCAAGTTCTCCAGTTATTTATATAAAACCCTACCTAGGAAATGACCTGTGAATCTGGCAACCTGACAGCGTTCCCCTCTGAAATGCAGTCATCAATAATGCCTGTGCAAATAGGCAGTGTTGTGGATACAATTAAAGCCAATCAATCATTCACCCTTCAACCTTCAGGCGGCAATAGCTAACATCGTGCTTATGCCAAAACCGTAGGTACTGCAAGGGTGCAGCCACTGCATGTCCACATATGCTTATCAAACGTTTGCATACAGTACAACGCTGCTCTGTGCTGTTTCATGTGTGGAACGTTTAGTGCACTTCTGCACGGTTTATATTTATTCAGTTACTGTAACATTGTAACAGGTTTCTGTCCCTGGTCTGCCAGGCTCAGGTGGACCTCTTACTTATACAGATTCCAGGAATATAGTGAAAATACAAACATAGAGGCAGAAATCCACACAACTCATTCAGACTCCAACAGCAAACTTTATTTGTGTGGCACGTTTTGTTCAAATAAAAAAAGAAGAAGGCCCTGTACATGTGAGTATGTCAAATATATACAGTACATTCAAAAATGACAATATAATAAATAAATAAATAAATAAATAAATAAACATTTTTGAAAATGCCAATATCAAATTGTAATATAAAAGATAAGAAGACCATTTACATTTCAGTCCCTGTTTTCCTCCATGTTTGGGTCACGTCCAATTGTGGTGACTTTTCTTTCAACCTTGGGAACATATGTGGGCATGTCTTCTTTCTCTCCTTAATCCCCCTTTCAGTCTTGCTCTTCATCGGCATGAGCACCATGACCACTTAACTAATTGTTTGTGAAAGGTGTTCCAAGGGTGCGACGTTGCACTGCTTACCAAACACTTCCAAAAGATCTGTGGCGCCTTGTTCATACTTATTATAAAGCTTTGTCTAGCTCTTTTTCATTTGTGGGGTTATAAAAAGATATAATGAATGTGAAATAACCTAATATTCTGGCTTCTTAGGGGTGCAATAAGATATCTGCTAATGAGAGAATGTCAAATACTTTTTTTGTTAACGACATACCTTGTATTTGACAACAGATTTATACGTACCTTTTATAGATGAGATTCCACATATCTGTACTCAACTAATAACACACTGTAGATGTGCTTCTGGTGCAATACAGGCTCTTTTAGATGAACGCTGACAACATGGAAGCATGGAGAAGTCAAATGTGTTGATATCTGAGGGCTTATGTAGTGTCGATATCAGAACACATACTAAGTGATGAAACAAGGGAATAACATCGCCGGCGTCCGCAAATGAAAACACATTGCTTTCACATGGATATTCATTGGATATTTCATTCAATGGACTACTGTGCCCCATCCAATGATTATATACTAAGTATCTCCACCTAAAGTGCAATAATATACCTACTGTTCCATGTGTCACTCACCATGTTGTTTGGGAAGTTATTTTCATGGGAGTTTGGTGGGTGGGTCAAGTTTGGAAGACCATAGTCCTTTGCTTTATCCCACAACATGTCATTTTCAGCCTGCATAGCAGGAGCTTCCGGCTTGACTGAGGCTGTGCAGCACAGATGTTCTCGTTCAGCCCTAAACCCAATTACCCTTCCCCACACACATCCATGGGCCGGAACCATGCGGGATTTGAATGAATGTTAAGGGCGGAGGGGGCAACAAAGCAGATCAGGCCCAATAAAGGAACCACATGATGAAGTCTGGTCAGCCTTTGAGGCCTGAAGATAAAAGGGACTTTGACATCGCTATGGAGACCAAAATGAAAAACACGGTCACTGCTAGAAGCTTTGGTCTGGGCAGTCCATTTATAGCTGTGTAATTAGGTGCGTGTGTCTGAGTCTATGACCTGCATGCACATGTGTAAGTGTGTACTGAAGAATGTGTTATTGTCATGTTTATGATTCCAGTGTATGTGGCACTGAGCCCATCCTCAACTGGGTGTAACTCTAGATGGGATTTGAACCTATGACCCTCTGCAGCTAACCATCTGCTATGACAGTTTAGATAAAACGCTGATTGCTGATATTCCACGGCATCATCTCTAAGCATTCATCCTTACACTTCCAACAAAGCATTATAAAACACTTGACTGTACTCTACTGTTATTTTGTATTCATTTATACTGCATATTCAAGATGTTTTTTTACTCATTCTTTGCCTGCAAGGCCTTCTGCTTCATTGATCTAATCAAGAAGATGTACATACTCTCAAAAAATACACTCAGTTCTTATTTAATCTGATTTGAAATGTACTTCAGTTGTGGTTTGTAACACAAATGACCTTCCAATTTAGACACTGGCACCTGTAACAGAAACATTCTACGCCATGCCTGTTTAAAAAGCCTACTAAGTGTTAGTTTCAAAAAGGCACTTCAGGGGACACAAACTGCTTTGACAAATCAAATCATGTTTTACAGTATGATTGGGATCAGCTGACCGGAGAATTGCCCTTAGGACAAGATTCCACTGCTGATACAATGTAAAACCTGCATAGGGGACATCTCTGAGGCTATCGAGCATCCATTTACAAAAATTCTCACTTAATAAGACATGTCGATGGCGCCCTCCACGATCAATGAGGATGTCAGATAAGAGCAGATTCACAGAGCGCTAATAAGCTTTTATTCTCCTGTGGGTACAAAGTCTTGGAGATGAATCACTTGTGCCTCTGTGGTCGTGATTTATATTAGGCGGAGAGGCAGCACAGCACACATTTCCAATCACTGATAATAGAGGCTTCTGGGGTGACATCAATTAGACAGGCCCAGCAGACATTACACTGGCATTACCTCACAATGAACTCTCAGTCTGGTCTTTGACAGCTCAAGAGAAAATGTAGGAAAAACAGACAGTGAGTTGGAGGGAGAGGCACTCGGAGATATATGTGTTTTCAGCGTTGTCACAGTAATGTTATCAAATACAGGTATGCATGGGTGAATAAAATCACAAGAAAGACTGCACCCGTATGTGACTGCAGTCACAACATGCTGCATCGTCTGTTATACAAAGGGTGCAGTTAAGGCTGGTTCTGATTCTGATTCTGATTGGACGTTGATGAGGTAACACGACTTTGGCTTGTGAGTGGGTTCCACTCCTGTTCCTGCTGAACTGAGCCAGTTTTCAGTTAAAGCACTGATACCAGTTCAGTAGGCACAGGAGGGCACAACCCGATCATGTCTTTGGACACGAGAGAGTCAGGCCTCAAACGTTGCTCTGTGGTGCTTCTAATAGTCCTCTAGGATTACCTGTGACATAAAGTTCCTTTTTCCTTTACATGCACATACTCTAAAATAAGTTACTTGATAAACAACCGACAGCAACCTTTTTAAATGGTCATATATGCTCAGGTATCTTCTTCACCAATGAAATATTGTGCTGGTTCTGAGCTAACTGAAGTGGACAAAAAGCAGGCAAGCCCCAGCTGGTTTGACACTTAGCACCACATTCCTAAAATTCCAATAAACCCAGTCACGTCTCCATCTCATTTGTAACAAACGACATCTTACCCTAAATCCTGTTAAATATTTTGATATGCGTGACAGTTCCTGCCAGCTGTATAGGAAAGAATGGACTGTTCACAAAGAAAGCAATGCCCTTTTGTTGGATTGGGCAAAGAAAAGCAAACAAGTGAACCTACTGGAATTGGTTTCATTGTGCAAGACCCCGGCACAACTAGAACCTGACCTGTAGTCAAGTCAAGTCAAGTATATTTATTTATATAGCACATTTAAAAACAACCAATGGTGACCAAAGTGCTGTACA